>JAHIAM010001537.1:0-119168 GCA_021605205.1 Aegilops longissima
GAGCAAGAATATGATAAAGCAATCTGAATATTGCGAATATATATGAAGTATTGATAATGGTGGGGATCCGTAAGCGGTCTTGGTCTGGTCGTTGGACACAAACGAAGTACGAAGTTGCAATGGCTAACTTTAACTAAACAAATCCCAAGGAAAAAGCTACTAGATGGATCTACTTATATAGGAGCAAGGGGTGGCGGCCAAGGAGGTGGGAGGACGTCCCAAGGCAGCCTAAAACTAACCCTAGGTCGTACAAGGCCAATAGGCCCAAGCGGAGGTGACGTAACACCTTTGGACTTGTAGTTTGACTCGGATTCTGCTGCAGCATCAGATTGTTTCGTCTATAACTCAACGCTCCGGACGGATTTTAAGGTGATTCCAATTGGGTTGGAAAATGCACGAAATCTATTTTCTAACAAAAAAAGAATCAACCAATTTGGAGTCCGTATGAAAAAGTTATAGACGTTTTGAGTCAGGTATGTCTGTAGTCCGAATCTGAGTCCGAACGTGAGAGACTTGGACTCTATCTTCTCTTGGGTCAAAAGTGACGTGAGAGAACTTTTTGAACAGCAGGTAAACATCTCTTTCTCCCTTATCTTCATATGTGGATTATACAAATGTCCCATACACCTGCAATTAGACATGGCACAAAAGTTTGTGAAGTATTTTTGTCTTGGATGACATAAATAAATTATTGCATAGTTTGCATTAGAAATCACCTCACAAATATACATGTATGCAATATTTTTGGTCGTATCCAAGGTAATCATGTCCTCATCATAGCACCACAACCACCAGGTCGTCCACATGCAAATAATGGCAATGTTCGGGCTCCCCTTCAGGTACGAGATCATGACCATCTCCCTAAACTGAAATTGAATATTCCACCATTTGAGGGTAGATATGTTCCTGATATATATCTTACTTGGGAGTTAGAAACTGAACAACGATTTACATGTTTACAATATCCTGAGGAGAGACGTGTTCTGCTGCTGTTTGTGCTTTCACTAGCTTTGCATGTGTTTGGTGGTCTGAACATTGTAGATTATATCCTGTTCCAGCTACTTGGACTGCTTTGAAAACTGCTATGCGTACTCGTTGGGTTCCACCATATTATCAACGTGAATTACTTCAAAAATTGCAGCGCTTAAGACAAGGAAAAAATTCGGTAGAAGAATATTATCAGGAATTACAAACTGGCTTGATTAGATGTGGTATTGTTGAGGAGAATGAAGCTATGCTTGCACGTTTTCTGGGTGGATTAAATAGAGAGATTCAGACCATTCTAGACTACAAGGATTATAATAATATCACTCGATTATTCCATCTTGCTTGTAAAGCTGAACGTGAAGTGCAGGATCGACAGGCCTTGGCGCGGACTAACTTTTTTGCAGGTCGACCTTCATCATGGACACCACGTGCATCATCTACTTCCACACGTTCTACTACACCGGCACCTCCGTCGGCTGCCACCTCCAACCGTGATACAAGAAAGCAGGCACAACCACCACTATCTGCCAAGAGTACACCTGCTGGGCCTACACAGAGCTCTTCTTCTTCCATGGCGTCAACAGGGCACACAAGTGATATTATTTGTCGTCGTTGTAAGGGAAGAGGACATTTTGCGAGAGAATGCCAATCTCAACGTGTGATGATTGCTACTGAGGATGGTGGGTATGAGTCCGCTAGTGACTATGATGAAGAGACTTTGGCTCTTATTACACATGAAGAACACAGTGGAGATGATTCTGATCTTGAGACGCAATACATGGCTGCTGAAGATGCTGACAGGTATGAATGTTTAGTTGCTCAACGTGTTTTGAGTGTGCAGGTTACACAAGCTGAGCAAAATCAGAGGCATAACTTGTTCCATACAAAAGGAGTTGTGAAGGAACGTTCTATTCGCGTCATCATAGATGGAGGGAGCTGCAATAACTTGTGATGAGGACATGAATACCTTGGATGAGACCAAAAATATTGCATACATGCATATTTCTCAGGTGATTTCTAGTGCAAACTATTCAATAATATATTTATGTTATCCAGGACAAAAATACTTCACAAACTTTTGTGCCATGTCTAATTGCAGGTGTATGGGACATTTGTACAATCCACATATGAAGATAAGGGAGAAAGAGATGTTTACCTGCTGTTCAAAAAGTTCTCTCACGTCACTTTTGGCCCAAGAGAAGATAGAGTCCAAGTCTCTCACGTTCGGACTCAGATTCGGACTGCACAAACATACCTGACTCAAAACGTCTATAACTTTTTCATACGGACTCCAAATTGGTTGATTCTTTTTTGTTGGAAAATAGATTTCGTGCATTTTCCAACCCAATTGAATCACCTTAAAATCCGTCCGGAGCGTTGAGTTATAGACGAAACAATCTGATGCTGCAGCAGAATCCGAGTCAAACTACAAGTCCAAAGGTGTTACGTCACCTCCGCTTGGGCCCATTGGCCTTGTACGACCTAGGGTTAGTTTTAGGCTGCCTTGGGACGTCCTCCCACCTCCTTGGCCGCCACCCTTGCTCCTATATAAGTAGATCCATCTAGTAGCTTTTTCCTTGGGATTTGTTTAGTTAAAGTTAGCCATTGCAACTTCGTACTTCGTTTGTGTCCAACGACCAGGCCAAGACCGCTTACGGATCCCCACGTTTATCAATACTTCATATATATTCGCAATATTCAGATTGCATTATCATATTCTTGCTTGTTCTTCGATTGCGTGCAGGAATAGACCTTCGTGGTCGCTGATCGTGCTTCCGCATCGTCAAGAACCTCGGGAGATTGGTTTAGCGATTGCTAAGGCGCAACGTCGTGCACGCTTGTAGTCGGATCGTCAAAGTCGCTCCACCAAATCGATAGTTATCATCTCATCGAAGATCGGGACACCTCGCCTATCAAGTGGTATCAGTTTTCAGGTTGCTCGGTGAGATTTTCTAGTTATCCCTAGATTCGATTTATTTTCTTACCAATTGTCCAAGAAAAGCCACAAAAAAGTTAGATCTATTCATCATTTGTCCTAGCCAGTCCAAGCCTTTGCAATTTTCTTTTCATTGTTTGCATTATTGAATTATCGGTTGCATCGTCGTGTCGAGTTGCTGGTCTTAGTGTCTTATTCCTTTAGAGTTTGAGTTCTGTTCACATTAGTCACGCCGCTGCATCATTATCCCTTCCGCTGTCCACCATCCCATCCATTAATTTCCATCACGTGCTACGACTGTTCATTGTCATAATCATCGTTGAGGTCATTCACATCTTCGCCTGATCCAATCTGCATCTTATCCAGTTTGTCTTGGAAAGAGGGAGAAAAAATATAAAAGAAAAAAGTCAGAGAAAAAAAAAGAGAGAAAGAAAAGAAAAATAAGTGTGAGAAAAAAAGAGAAGAAAAAAAACAAAGTTCGGATCTATCTAGACTCAATCTCGTAGCTGAATTCGGATTGGAATCTGTTTTGTGCACTGTTCAGTAAAACAGGCATATCTTCCTCATACGAAGTCCGTTTTGACTCCATGAGTACTCAAATTAAAGCTAGAGACGAGGCGTATCTAAATAGTTGCAGAAGCTAGTTCAATATTTGACACCTCAAAATCGGCTTCTAAATAGGTGTTTTTGCCCTCTGAAGTTCGTGAACACAGCTTGTTCCAATTTTTCAGGCCAGTTTTAGAATTCTTTGACTCCTCATATCAACTCGGAATTGAGTGATTCTTTTTGCATTGGAAAGCTTGAGTTAGTAGCATTCTTTGAAAGAATTTATCAGAAAATTGGCTCAAACTTTTCAAGAGGAAAGTTGAGAGAGAGTTGTTGTATGTCCTGCTTGGCGGTTGTTTTTCATCATTATCTTCACTGCCGTTGTGATCTTCACTTATATCTTGCTGTCAAGAGCTACTTAGTATCCTTCATTGATGCTAGTTGTGCTATGCCGTGACCTCATTAGTGTTCTAGGCTCGCGTCTCTAGTCCGGTCTAGCCTAGGACCAGACAAGACCGTCGTTGAGCGCTTATTCAACATTGCATCTTTAAATTGATTATTGCTAATCTTTTGCTACCATATATAGCCAACCCAGCTCCACATATTTCTACACCGTATATCGACGCTCCCCGGCAATCGCTTTACTCAATATTCGAGTTACTTGACACCGCTGGTTGCCGATCACCTTTCTGCATGGTAAGAACTTGTAAGACATTGATATTTGCTTTATTGTGAGCGTTTTACCACCACATCCTAGTAGTTATAGGAACATTATTTTTGGATTTTGTTTCTTGTTCTACTAATCATGACAGGATCCGAGTCAATTCATGGGCTTTGTCGATCGGGAGACATGCCACCACCTATGCAAATACCACAACCGTCACGAGAGGTGCACAAACATCCAAATGCACATGATCAGATTCATGTTTCTATACCACCATTTAATGGCCGTTTTAGACCTCCTTTATATATTGAATGGGAGTTAGACATAAATAATATATTTGCTTCCCATAATTTTGATGAGCGTAAAAAGTTATGGTTGCGGTTGGTTCTTTCACTGGTTATGCTCTAGTTTGGTGGAGTGAATATTGTCGGTTACACCTGATTATGTACCTAATACTTGGGATGATTTAAAACATGTCATGAGAGATAGATTAAATCGATGTTTATTATACTCGTGGCATGATTAAAAAACTGGAACATTAAAAACAAGGTAGTGACACCGTAACAAAATATTATGATGATTTACAAACTACCTTGTTGCACTCATTTTAGAAGAAAGTGAAGAAGATTTTATGGATAGATTTTGGGAGGATTAAACCATAATATTCAGGAGATACTAATTCATGAAGAGTGTTATCCTATGGACCATCTGTTTCGTCTTGCTTGCAAAGCTGAACAGGAAATAAAACGACGTGTTGCCCACAAGGAGAACAAGCGCACGGTGCACATTCCAACTGTTGATACAGATGTTTATTCAACTACTAGGCGTACTATGACAACCACATCCGTTGTTGCGAGGACTACATCATCTCCACCATGTGACACATCACCATCGAGAGTGCCTGCATCATCTGAGTTGACTATAAGAGGTAATGACAAAGGTACAGTTTTCCACTTTTACATGAGAATGATGCATGCCTAGTTAACTTGAATACATCATGTGTTGAGCTACCCACTACTTTGATCACACCACCTATTTTAGAGGATTATATTGATAATTTGACTTTGCCATGTGATCAAACAACTGAAATACCAACAATTTTGAGAGCACCCATTGAATTAACTATTGATGCAAAAGAATCAATGTTTAATCATTTTGATACGACCTCTAATCTTGGTGATGATTCTGTGTCGAATGACTCATTGCATGTTTGCTTATCTAAGCATGTTGTAGCATGTAAATTTGATTCAAATAAGGTTTATTCACCAATGTTGGGATGGTTTAATGATGAACATTGTCAATCTCTTGAAATAAATAAGAGCTTCACTTATATGTGCAAACTGAGTTGCAGTATTTTCAAGCCTTCTAGTTCTTGTGCTAATTTGTTGGCTTTAGATTTTATGAACTATGCAAGTTACTCATCTATTCATGTGTCATATATGCAAAAATCAAGGGAAGTAAAATGGATGACGTATACATATACAACATGTACACCTTGTCTCTTTTGTTAGCCACATTTCAGATTAAGCACGCCGAGGACGGCTTTGTTTTCAAAAAGGGAGGATGATGAGGACATGACTACCTTGGATGAGACCAAAATATTGCATACATGCATATTTCTCAGGTGATTTCTAGTGCAAACTATTCAATAATATATTTATGTTATCCAGGACAAAAATACTTCACAAACTTTTGTGCCATGTCTAATTGCAGGTGTATGGGACATTTGTACAATCCACATATGAAGATAAGGAGAAAGAGATGTTTACCTGCTGTTCAAAAGTTCTCTCACGTCACTTTTGGCCCAAGAGAAGATAGAGTCCAAGTCTCTCACGTTCTGGACTCAGATTCGGACTGCACAAACATACCTGACTCAAAACGTCTATAACTTTTCATACGGACTCCAAATTGGTTGATTCTTTTTTTGTTGGAAAATAGATTTCGTGCATTTTCCAACCCAATTGGAATCACCTTAAAATCCATCCGGAGCGTTGAGTTATAGACGAAACAATCTGATGCTGCAGCAGAATCCGAGTCAAACTACAAGTCCAAAGGTGTTACGTCACCTCCGCTTGGGCCCATTGGCCTTGTACGACCTAGGGTTAGTTTTAGGCTGCCTTGGGACGTCCTCCCACCTCCTTGGCCGCCACCCCTTGCTCCTATATAAGTAGATCCATCTAGTAGCTTTTTCCTTGGGATTTGTTTAGTTAAAAGTTAGCCATTGCAACTTCGTGTACTTCGTTTGTGTCCAACGACCAGGCCAAGACCGCTTACGGATCCCCACGTTTATCAATACTTCATATATATTCGCAATATTCAGATTGCATTATCATATTCTTGCTTGTTCTTCGATTGCGTGCAGGAATAGACCTTCGTGGTCAGGCTGATCGTGCTTCCGGCATCGTCAGTAACCTCAGGAGATTGGTTTAGCGATTGCTAAGGCGCAACGTCGTGCACGTTTGTAGTCGGATCGTCAAAGTCGTCTCCACCAAATCGATAGTTATCATCTCATCGAAAGATCGGGACACCCTCGCCTCTATCAACTTGGCTAGCATGGATATGGTGGAGAAGCTTTCTCTCACCACAAGACCACATCCACATCCTTACTACATCCAATGGTTCAACAACAGCGGCAAGGTTAAGGTAACACGTACTGTTCGTGTGTATTTTAGTATCTCTACATATGCTGATTATGTTGATTGTGATGTGGTACCTATGCAAGCATGTTCCTTATTACTTGGTAGACCATGGCAATTTGATAAAAATTATGTACACCATGGTAGAAACAATCAGTATACTCCTGTTCACAAGGATAAAAATATTACTTTGCTTCCTATGACTCCTGATTCCATTTTGAAAGATGATATTAATAGAGCTAATAAAGCAAAACAGGAGAAAAATAAGAGTGAAAATCAGATTGTGGCAAAAGAATTTGAGCAACAAATGAAGCCTAATAATAAACCATCTAATGTTGCTTCTGAAATTAAACTGAAAAGTGCATGTTTATTTGCCACCAAATCTGATATTGATGAGCTAGATTCTAGCAAATCTGTTTGCTATGCTTTTGTGTGCAAAGAGGCATTATTTTCATTCGAGGATGTGCCTTCCTCTTTGCCCCTGCTGTCACTAACATTTTGCGGGGAGTTCGGCGTCTTCCCACAAGGCGTGCCACCGGATTACCACCTATTCGAGGATTGAGCATCAAATTGACTTAATTCCGGTGCATCGCTACCCAACCGCGCACCATACCGTACCAATCCGGAGGAGGCGAAGGAGATTATCGTCAAGTACAGGAGCTGCTCGACAAAGGTTATATCTGCGAATCTCTTAGTCCTTGTGCTGTTCCTATTATACTAGTGCCTAAAAAGGATGATACGTCGGCGTATGTGTGTTGATTGTAGAGGCATTAATAATATTACTATTAGTTATCGTCATCCTATTCCTAGGCTAGATGATATGCTTGATGAATTGAGTGGCTCTACAATATTCTCCAAAGTTGATTTGCGTAGTGGATACCATCAAATTCGTATGAAATTGGGAGATGAATGGAAAACAGCATTTAAAACTAAGTTTGGATTATATGAGTGGTTAGTCATGCCTTTTGGGTTAACTAATGCACCTAGTACTTTCATGAGATTAATGAACGAAGTTTTACGTGCTTTCATTGGACGATTTGTGGTAGTTTACTTTGATGATATACTGATTTATAGCAAATCTTTGGAAGAACATTTGGAACATTTATGTGCTGTTTTTAATGCTCTACGTGATGCACGTTTGTTTGGTAACCTTGGGAAGTGCACCTTTTGCACCGACCGAGTATCTTTTCTTGGCTATGTTGTTACTCCACAGGGAATAGAAGTTGATAAAGCCAAGATTGAAGCTATTGAGAGTTGGCCGCAGCCCAAAACGGTCACACAAGTGAGGAGTTTTCTTGGACTCGCTGGTTTCTATAGGCGTTTTGTGAGAGACTTTAGCACCATTGTTGCACCTCTCTGATGCAGAGCATCCTACGGTCATCACCATGTCAAGAGTCCGTTTGGCAAGTGACACGTGTGACCTCTACTTCTCATACATAAAGGTGAATCTTCTCCTTTACACGTGCTCACTTGACCCCTTCGAGGATGGTATACTACTTGACACTCCACTCGTGTGTATGCATAGGTATGGCCGGAGCTTCACGGACGACGAGGAGGAGTGCAAGCGCCAAGGAACACCTACACCATCCGCGAGAAGCCTGGAAGAGAAGAGCGGAAAAAAGCGGAGCTGCGGAGTCCCAGCGGCGGACGCCGGAAGACTCGGACGTCCAAACACTCTCCCGGAGACACGGACGTCCGGCGCCTCCGGACGTCGAACTTCGTCACCGAACCAGATCTACGGACGGCCGGAGCTGCCCGGACGTCCGGACGAAAATAACTTGAGCCAAAACTACAGACGACCGACAGCCTCGAACGTCCGGACCCTCCGAAGCCGGACGGCCGGCCCCTACGGACGACCGACACGCCTAAGCGAGAAGAAGAATCGGCGGACGATCGAACAGGTCCGGACGGCCGGACCTTCCCGAGCCACGGACGTCCGAAGCGCCTTCCGGACGTCCGGCGCTCGATGCGGGCTGAAGCCCATGTACCCCTTCGTTTTGACTTCCATTTGCACTCGAGACTATAAATAGGACCCTCCATCTCCTAGTGGGGGTTAGCTTTGGATTTGCTCATATTTGATGTGAGAGCCATTGCTCATCCACTTGGCTACTTCTCCTTGAGATCAGGACCTCTTGGAGAAGATCCCCAAGCGGATTCAAGACCCCTCCTAGGGTGGACCCCATCAAGACCTCCTCTCGGAGAAGAACGGCTACTCTTGTATCTTTACCTTTATTGTTCTTGAATCTCGTGCTACTCTATGTGTTCATCGATCTAGCGCTTGTGTGACCATTTTCTTGTCGGTTGAGTGACCTTTCTCTTGTTTTCCCCGTGATTTCCTCGTGTTCTTCCGCTCGTTCTTCGTGTTCCTCGTAGGGATTCTCTCCAAACGTGAAAGATCGCCCACATAGGGTTCTGCCCTATATCATATGGTATCAAGAGCCACGTTCATCACGTTTTTGGAGCCCCTACCCCTCTTTTTCTAGCTTGATTTTGTTGTGTTCTTGCCTAAATCCGAAAATCCCCACCAAAAATAGCCCCAAAATTTTTTGTGATTTGTTAGTTTTGATGATGTTTTGTTGATTTTGATCCATGGATTTGCTTGGTTTCGAGTGGATCTAGCATTTCCCCAAGTTTCCCCATCTTTCATCCACGAAATCTCTTCAATTTTGACCCCAAAATCCCAAAATTCCGCCCAAAATCGCGTCCCGGATCTCAATTTTCGAGTTGACCCCGACCCACCGGACGACCGGAGTTTTACGGACGTCCGGAGCCCCTGGAACGACCGGACGTCCGACCTTTTCCGGACGACCGGAACCCCTAACCCGAACTGAATTTACGGATGTCCGACCATTTCCGGACGTCCGTAACCTGTAGTTTCAGACTTCGGCTGATTTTTGTTTTGTCCATAACTAATTCATCCGGACTCCGATTTTGACGTTCTTTAGCTCGTTTTGAAGCTATTGACATCCCCCTTCCCATAAAAATACTACCACCACCATTTGACTCCATCAAATTTTTGAAAATTTGGCAAGTTTGCCTAGGGCTTCCACCACATCCTCCGCATAGCCACCACCGACTTCCGCAACCTAACCAATTTTGTTCCCCTTTGCATTTGAGGTTGTTTGAGTTGTGATTCGAGTCTCCTAAGGTGTTTAGGCTACTTAGGGACGGTTGCATCTTCATCAACCACCACCACCACCGTAACTTCCGCATAGGCTTGCCCACCATACTCTTCCGCCAACCCAACTTAACCCAATTTTGTTTGTGTTGTGAGTTGTGTCTCCTAAGGTGTTTCGGCTACTTAGGGACCGTGCTTCAACTTCGACACGTGTATAGCCCATCATTCCACTTCCGCATTGCCAAGTGCAAACCACCACCGCATTCCCGCTACCACCATTTTGACGTTTGACGTTTGAGATTTTGAGTTCGCGGTTTTTCCGTTTCCTAAGGTGTTTCGGCTACTTAGGGACGAGTCTCCATCATCTTGGTATCTACATCAAGAACACCGCTACTCATCATCGCCGGACGGTAACCTCCATATCATCTTGGTATCGTGGTATCCCTCCATTGTATATTCCCCTTGCCATTGCATTGTTAACCCCTAGCCTTACTTTTGCGTTACTTGCCTATCGAGACTAGCCATTTGAGTATTGCCGGCAACGTTACTTGTGCACATTAGTGATCATTGATCTACACCATCCATTGCATACACACCATATCATATTGGTATCATATCTTGTGTCACAAGTTTGTTCCCGCATATACACAATTGCTATCTTGGTTTGTGCATTGTGCAAAGTGGCCATACATAGAAAAAAAAGAGAATAAGCTTTTAAGCAAAGAAAAAGAGTGAGCAAAGAGCTTGTAAGCAATAGCCATAGCATCAAATATATCATATGATATCATACTTGATCATCTTGGATCATTGTGTGAGAAACACCGGGAACCATACATACATAGCATACTTGGGATAGAGAGTTTATCCATTTTGCATCTTATAGGTTGTGCACAAGTGTCGTATCCGCCTATTGAGCAATCGTGCTAGCGTCTCTCTTGAGTTGTGCAACACGAGCATTTTGGTGGATTCCACATTTTGAGCTCATTCCTTGGTTGCACGGCCCCATTTATCTATCCGTGTGTGTGTGTTTCCGTGTGCCACATATTGCTATTGGTCTACTTGTTTCTCTTGCGAATTTGTGAATCTCTTTCAACATTATTGACTCTTGCTAACATTTTGCATTAAATTTTTGTGCCACTATCCTCACCGAGCTCCTCCGTAAGCTTTACTTGTGTAGGTGTGAGAACCGACAAGGATTGGTACCAATAGTGCTATTTCATTGTCCGCATTTGAGTGAACTTGATTCATTTTCAACATCGGTCAAGGTACATTGGTATAAGTTCTTCTCTTTCTCCCACTCATATTTGCTCGAGTCTTGTGATGGATAGGCAAGGCATTTCACCTTCGGTCTACAACAACAACGACGAGTTTCGATGCCACGAACAACAACTCCAACGCCAAGATGCAAGCTAAAATGGAGGAGATCAAATCCCTCATCAAGTCCTACAAGCGATCTTCCTCATCTTCGAGAAGACGCTCAAGAGCACATCCTTCCGAGCGACCATCTCCGGCAACATCACATCGGCATCGACACCATCATCAACAAGAACGTAAAGGTCAAGAGCTCAACATCAACAACCGCTCAACGACTTCACCATCTCCCTTGGCATCTTCGCCAAGCGACTTCAAGGCATCTTCGCCTTCGGATATTCGGCATCTTCGCCAACAGGCACCCCAACACTACGCTCAAGAGAAGCTCCCCAAGCTCAAGTCCGCGACTTCCACGAGCTACTACGACCTCGACATCGACCACGAGATTCCTTTCTATGGGACTCAAGAACCCGAGGAGTACCTCGAGTGTGAGCGTTTGATGGACGACTACCTCAAGCTACATCAAGTTCCTCCCGAAGATCAAGTGAAGTGCGCCACAAGAAACTTCCACGACTACGCCTCGACATGGTGGCTTCACACACCTTCGGAGTGCTACGAGATGAGTTGGTCCAAGACGAAGAGAGCTTTGCGGCGAGAGTTCGTGCCTCCAACCTACGGAACAACCGACGCCAATTGGAGAACACCACCCAAGGATCCAAGTCCATCGACAAGTACTTCAAGGAGATGAAGATTGCCTTGCGACGAGCGGCGTGGGCGACCCCATGTCAATGAAGTTCCACTTCATGATGGGATTACTGCGACATCTCAAAGACCATCTTCCTCGAGAACTACAAGTCCATCGACGACTACTACATTGGTGCTCTCAAGGCGGAACAAGAACTCATGAAGGCCAACGCTTCTCCACCCCAAGCAAACTTCGTGGAGACCAAGCTCTCGACAAGCATGAGGCTAGTACCACCACGATGTCCAAGCCCGACAAGCTCCAAGGCGATGCTCCCAAGTGCGACTTCACCGCCATCCCTCTTTGTGGCATTGATAATGCCGAGTCTACCTTGACTCTTTTTCAAGATGGTGCGGCGACAAATGCGACTACGGATACCTTCAAGGACCAAGCTTTGGAGGCAAGCGACAAGGTGGCGAGCAAGGATGATGCTTCCATCTTAGGAGGCGAGGCGATGATGTGCCATCTTGGCCTTCATCCACGGCAGCGACTACGAGACGGTTGAACATGGGATTTTCCCTTCGACCACGGCGACATCCGATGACTTGAGTGACTTTTCCACCATATTGAGAGTGAGAGTGACTTCACCACTAGCCCCATACATGATAAGCTGCCACAAATCCCATGTGAGGAGAGCCACAACCACCACTTGAGTGAGATGGTGACTCCACCATACGTGAGTTTGAGTGCACCTATTTTGAGGGAGTGAGTGAACCACCACATAGAGAGAGTGAGATAGTTGATAGGTCTCGTGAGGCCATTTCCATTTCTAACAACTTGACCTCTACCTCTATTGTGTCTTCTCATTTGGTGCTAGGTCCCATTTATGATGACGCGCCGATCCTCGCGACTTCGTCCTCCCTTTGGACAAGGCGATGGCCATGGTGGAATATGATGCACCCCCACATGGTTCCATCAAGATGAAGATGACCACCATTTGGTCTTCCCCACCTCACCTACACCACTTGAGTGGAATGACAAAGGTAACAAAGGTGACGGTGATACTCTCGTCCCACTAGTGGACTATTTTGACATTGATTGCTTGCATGATGTTGATCACCCTATTGACATGCTTCACTCTAGTATGATTTCGTCATGTGATGATTCGCCCATTTATGATGAGTACAATGATTCTCATGTGGAGTCTATTAGTTGTGATGCCATGTTACATAGGATTTCTTGTGACAATTCTTTAGGTCACATCATGTTTGCTAATCCGCTTGACTTGTCATATGCTATGCATGAGATCAACCATATGTCTTATTTGCAATCTCTCCATAGTAACTATGCATATGCAATTAAAATAAACCCAATTTGCACATACGGCATAGATGACAAGCCCATGGTTATTGGCATTTGTTTTTCTTGTGATGATATTGATATGCTTCCTTTGCATCATTTATCTCATATGCCATGCCATGACCACCTAGCCCGGATATGCATTGTTTTGGATGTTGTCCATTTTCTCCATGTGATGTTTCCGATATTGCTCATGAGGAGACCCCCATAGTTTCCTCATACATTTTAGGAGATTTTGATTCATCCTATCCATTGCATGATCCCAATACTTGTGTGCACCATATGCTCCCCATGAATAAACATGATATTGATGTGCCATATACTTGCATTCTTAATTTGCATCCCCATCGTGCCATACACAATAACTATTCTTTCATGATGGATGACATGTTCTTATACCATGCATCACATTTCTTTGAGCGATGCTTATCTTGTGCTAACTCACACGTGCACATACACATCATGATGGATGATGTGTACATTTACCACGCGCACAATTTCTTTGGTTTGTGTCTCTTTTGTGTAGGTACCCATGAATACTTGTCGAACTCGCAATCCCACGAGTTGACAAAACGAGCTCTAGAGAGCAATGATGACTTGGGATCCCATGGATTGCCTTTCCCACCGCTCACTTTGCGCAAACACTTCGCGCATCTCTTTTACATGGCCCTCACATGGTTATGGGTTGTTGTTCATTACATATCATATGCCCATCTTGCCATGTTCACTTTGCATGATATGCTCATTCCTATACCTTTGACATGCATTTGTGACCCATGCTTTGCATTACACATGATGTTTGATTCTCGTACTTGTATGTGTATTTGCAAGCTTGATGGAGATATTGCTTGTTATTGCCATGTTCATTATGTGCACCATTCCTATGATGATACTTTCATCTTGCTTTGTGTTCGTGCTTGCGATATGTCATGTGCACTCCCTATGCCTATTATTTGCTCACATGACATGATTGCCATGATTTATTCTAGTGTGTTGCATCTTCGCTCCACTAGTTTGCACGACTTGATTTCTATGTTTGCTTGCCTTGTTGCATCACCTATGATTCATACTTGCTCATTTCATGCGGTTGATGACAACCATCTATATGCTTTGCACATGATTCATATTGTTTCTTGTCATATATCTCTATGTGTTGCCTCCCTCATGCTAGATGATTTGCCATGTATTGAGTGCAACAATGATTCTCTTCTTGCTCATGAGATTGCCCCCATAGCATTCTCGCATATATTTGGAGATTTTGACATAATTCTTGTGAAGCATGCTTGCCTTACTTCTTTGCACCATATACCTAGTGCCATGAATATCGCCATTGTTGCATCATATTATTCATGCACTTGTCCTTCTAATGGTTTTGTGCAAAGGATGAGAACCATCATGATGGATGATGCGTTTGTCTACCATGCGCATACTTTCTTTGTTTTGCTTTGTGCATGTGTAGGATACTTGGACTTTGTGTCGACTTCCACTTCACGTGAGTTGACCACTCGAGCTCTTGAGAGCGAACCACCTTCTACCACGACGATTCTACATCGCACTTGTTTGTGCTTCGGCATTGTGAAGGACGCACAAGGACACGCCTTCAAGGTGACATCTTTCTTGAGCATGGATATTGCGGATCATACTACTTGTGTTGCTTGCACGATGAGACTTATTGTTCATCTTGGATCACTTGATTGCACACTTGTTAGAGATTTTGCTTCAACTTGTCATTTCCACCGTTCCATGCATCATGATATATATGCCTTGTGTGTTGCATCCAATTCTTGGATTACTTGCTCCTCTCATATGTTTGGTTGCAACAATGTCATTACTTCACATATGCCATATCCCATTGATTGCTACATGCTTGACTTGATGGCCTCACACATGATGAATAATTGCTCTTTATATTGTGTTGAGTACCACACTATATTCACTACACCCTATGCATATTATGCTTGGTTTGTCTTGCACTTGACCCATGTGTTTAGACATCTCATCTTATTTGGTGTTGTGAATGATTCCTATGCCTACCATCGACCATTTGTCGAGCGCTTTATGCATAATTGCTATGCTCTTGAGGTAGATGCTTATTCTCTTGTCACACATATTTGCATCACTACCTCACGTTTACATGCTTGTTTCCATGATGACCTTGATTTTGCTCAATTCATATGCTTAAATGCCATGTCACAATCCTTTGTCACACCCTATGCTATGCTTGATGACAACACTTGTTTGGTGAGTCACCTCTTGAATGCTTGGTTTTGCACTAACGCTAACCACATTTGTTTTTCAAGTGTTTGTTCTATTTACTCCTTTTGAAGGAATCACAAGATGGCGCGACATTGGGCAAAGTGCCCATTTCGAGCTTCAAGATGGCGAGAGCTTGGTGATCGACCACTTTGACACGGCACCGCCATCTCTTTCCCATGGTGATTTGGTTTTCGATCCGAGGTCGGATCCTTTCCAAGGGAGGGATGATCTGAGCATCCTACGGTCATCACCATGTCAAGAGTCCGTTTGGCAAGTGACACGTCGACCTCTACTTCTCATACATAAAGGTGAATCTTCTCTTTACACGTGCTCACTTGACCCCTTCGAGGATGGTATACTACTTGACACTCCACTCGTGTGTATGCATAGGTATGGCGGAGCTTCACGGACGACGAGGAGGAGTGCAAGCGCCAAGAACACCTACACCATCCGCGAGGGAAGCACAGAAGAGAAGACGGAAAAAACGGAGCTGCGGAGTCCCAGCGGCAGACGGCCGGAAGACTCCGGACGTCCGACACTCTCCCAGACACGGACGTCCGACGCCCCCGGACGTCCGAACCGTCACCGACCAGATCTACGGACGGCCGGAGCTGCCGGACGTCCGGACGAAAATCACCCGAGCAAAACTACGGACGACCGCGGCCTCGAAGCGTCCGGACCCTCCTGAAGCCTCGGACGGCCGGCCCCTACGGACGACCGACACGCCTAAGCGAGAAGAATTGACGGACGATCGAACGGGTCCGGACGGCCGGACCTTCCCGAGCCACGGACGTCCGAGCGCCTTCCGGACGTCCGGCGCTGATGGGCTGAAGCCCATGTACCCCTTCGTTTTGACTTCCATTTGCACTCAGACTATAAATAGGACCCTCCCATCTCCTAGTGGGGGTTAGCTTTGGATTTGCTCATATTTCAGTGTGAGAGCCATTGCTCATCCACTTGGCTACTTCTCCTTCGAGATCAGGACCTCTTCGGAGAAGATCCCCCAAGCGGATTCAAGACCCCCTCCTAGGGTGGACCCCATCAAGACCTCCTCTCGGAGAAGAACGGCTACTCTTGTATCTTTACCTTTATTGTTCTTGAATCTCGTGCTACTCTATGTGTTCATCGATCTAGCGCTTGTGTGACCATTTTCTTGTCGGTTGAGTGACATTTCTCTCGTTTTCCCCGTGATTTCCTCGTGTTCTTCCGCTCGTTCTTCGTGTTCCTCGTAGGGATTCTCTCCAAACGTGAAAGATCGCCCACATAGGGTTCTGCCCTATATCACTCTCAATGAGCTTACAAAGAAGGATATGCCTTTTGTTTGGGGTACCGCACAGGAAGAAGCTTTCACGGTATTGAAAGATAAGTTGACACATGCTCCTTTACTCCAACTTCCTGACTTTAATAAGACTTTTGAGCTTGAATGTGATGCTAGTGGAATTGGATTAGGAGGTGTGTTATTACAAGATGGCAAACCTGTTGCATACTTTTCTGAGGTGGGCCTAGTCTGAACTATTCTACTTATGACAAAGAATTATATGCTCTTGTTCGGACTTTAGAGACATGACAACATTATTTATGGCCCAAAGAATTTGTTATACATTCTGATCATGAATCTTTGAAACATATTAAAAGTCAAGCTAAACTGAATCGTAGACATGCTAAATGGGTTGAATTCATTGAGACTTTCCCTTATGTCATTAAACACAAGAAGGGTAAAGAAAATGTTATTGCTGATGCTTTGTCTCGTCGCTATACTATGCTTCACAACTTGACTTCAAAATATTTGGTTTGGAGACCATCAAAGATCAATATGTGCATGATGCTGATTTTAAAGATGTAATGCAGAATTGTAAAGAAGGAAGAACATGGAACAAGTTCGTTATTAATGATGGTTTTGTGTTCCGTGCTAACAAGCTATGCATTCCTGCTAGCTCTGTTCGTCTTTTGTTGTTGCAGGAGGCGCATGGAGGAGGATTAATGGGACACTTTGGCGTCAAGAAGACGGAGGATATACTTGCTACACATTTCTTTTGGCCAAAGATGAGACGGGATGTTGAGCGTTTTGTTGCTCGCTGCACTACATGTCAAAAGCTAAGTCACGACTCAATCCTCATGGTTTATATATGCCTTTGCCTGTGCCTAGTGTTCCTTGGGAGGATATATCTATGGACTTTGTTTTAGGTTTACCTCGAACAAAGAAGGGAGGATAGCATATTTGTTGTCGTGGATAGATTCTCGAAAATGGCACACTTTATACCATGTCATAAAAGCGATGATCTTTGTTAATGTTGCTGATTTGTTCTTTCGTGAAATTATTCGCTTGCATGGTGTGCCAAATACTATTGTTTCAGCTCGTGATACTAAATTTCTTAGCCACTTTTGGAGATGTTTATGGGCTAAATTGGGGACTAAACTACTTTTTAATACTACTTGTCACCCCCAAACTGATGGACAAACTGAAGTAGTCAATAGAACATTGTCTACTATGCTTAGGGCTGTTTTGAAGAATAATAAGAAAATGTGGGAAGAATGCTTGCCTCATATTGAATTTGCTTATAATCGTTCATTGCATTCTACTACTAAGATGTGCCCTTTTGAAATTGTGTATGGCTTCCTACCTCGTGCACCTATTGATTTGTTGCCTCTTCCATTTTCGGAGAAGGTTAATTTTGATGCTAAAGAACGTGCTGAATTGATTTTAAAAATGCATGAGTTAACTAAGGAAAACATTGAGCGTATGAATGCTAAGTATAAACTTGCTGGAGATAAGGGTAGAAAACATGTTGTCTTTGCACCTGGAGATCTTGTTTGGTTACATTTGCGTGAGGATAGGTTTCCTAATTTGCACAAATCAAAGCTAATGCCACGTGCTGATGGTCCATTTAAGGTGTTAGAGAAAATAAATGATAATGCATATAAACTTGAGCTGCCTGCAGATTTTGGGGTTAGTCCCACTTTTAACATTGCAGATTTGAAGCCTTATTTGGGTGAGGAAGATGAGCTTCCGTCGAGGACGACTTCATTTCAAGAAGGGAGGATGATGAGGACATCAATACCATTGTTACACCCACAGCCCTGCTGCTATACATCTTGGACCAATTACTAGAGCTCGCATGACGCCAATTGAATTATCGGTACTTTCGTTTCTTGGTAACGATTCCAATGTTCATGAGAATATGATGCTGCCTAAATTGGATACATTTGTTTTGCTTAAAAATGAAGGGCCTACCATGGACAAGAAAGATGAACCTTGGAGCAAGTTCAAGCATGGAGATGTTGGCATGCGCAAGGAGAACAAGAACGGAGTTACAAGTGATGATTCCAGGACTTTGAAGCCACCCTAATGAGTGCATAAGGCCTTGTCAAGATGCCACTTCATAATATTCGTCCATAGGCTATTCTAGGTGCTGCGTCACCTTATTATTGGGCCAGGCCCATGTAATTTCGAAATAGTTAAGTATAGGCTGTTTTTAGAGTCCGTATGTGTGGGGAAACAAGAGTTAGGGTTGATTTCGGACCCCTCCACCAAGGGCCACGAAATTCCTCCCCCCCCCCCTCTTCCTCCATATATACATCCCTTAGGGCACCGTTTAGACCTTGGGTTTTGTTTAGATTAAAAGCTCGCCATAGCTGCAACTTCGCGTACTTCGTTTGTGTTCAACGACCAGACAAAGGCGTCACAGAACCCCACCTTGATCAATAAAGCTTTCATCTTATATTCGCAATATCCAGATTGCAATCTCAGTTTCTTGCTTGTTCTTCGTTTGCTCGCAGGAAACAGGCCCTCGTGGTCGAGTTGATCGTGCTCGGCGTGGTCAATAACCCTCGGAAGTTGGTTTAGCGATTGCTAAGGCGCGACGTCTCGCACGTTCGTAGTCGGATCGTCAAGGTCGACTCCCACAGAAAAGATAGCCACCATCTCATCGAAACATCGGGACACCTTTGCCTCTATCAGTGGTAGAACGGAAACGAACTTATACCAATGTACCTTTGACCGATGTTGAAGATGAATCAAGTTCACTCAAATGCGGACAATGAAATAGCACTCTTGGTACCGATTCTTGTCGGTTCTCACACCTACACAAATAAAAGCTTATGGTGGAGCTCGGTTAGGATGGTGGCACAAAATTTGATGCAATTGTAAGTGAGACTCAATAATGTTGGAAATGATTCACAAATTTGCAAATGCAACAAGTAGGCCAATAGCAAGATATGGTACACGGAAACACACACGCAAATAGATAATATGGGGTTATGCAACCAAGGATGAGCCAAAATGTGGAATACACCAAGATGCTCTTGTTGCACAACACTAGAGAGACGCTAGCACGATTGCACAATAGGCGGATAAGAACTTGTGCACAACCTACTAAGCAAAAATGCAACGACTTCTATCCCAAGTATGCTATATGTATGGTGTTTCGATGTGTTGATCCAAGATGATCAAGTATGACAATCTTAATGTTGTATGATGCTATGGTTCTTGCTCATAAGCTCTTTGCTTATCTTTCTCTCTTTGCTTAAAAGCTTGATTGGCTCTTTCTCTTTTGAGCTCTTTTCTCATGCAAAACTTCACGAACCAAGATAGTAATTGTGTATGCGATGACAACTTTGTGACACACAAGTTGATGCTAAGATATGCACCACTTTGGTATGGTATGTATGCTATGGAGTATGATCACTAATGTGCACAAGTTGATGCTAAGATATGCACCAAATGTAATTGCAAGTAATGACAAAGATGTCGACGATGTTACCGTCCTTGGCGAAGATGAGCGGTGGTGATGTTGATGTTGAACCGTACCTAGGTAGCCGAAACACAAAAGGATACGGAAACCCCAACTCAAATTCTCAAAGCAAAATTTGGCAACATTGTCGGAATTGGTAGTGGGAAAGGCTATGGTGGTGTTATGCGGAAGTGGTGGAGGTATATGGAAGTGTATGTGGGCACCGGGACAAAATTTGGCGAGTTAGGCGGTAAGCGGGTGGTGGATGGGGATTCTTGCTGCCAGAGCCGGATTTCAGGCAGGAAGCCGGATGTCCGGGCGCCGGATGTCCGGGCTGGTCGGGCGGATGTCCGGATCCGGATGTCCGCCTGTTCGGGCGGATGTCCGGCTCTGGGTCCGTGGACGAACTCGATGAACACCGCGTGGAGAGGTCAAATCTGGGGCAAAATTCGGACGATTTTGAGGATGGAAATTGTGGAAATGGTGGGGGAATGCTAGATCTACCTGCAACACACGAAATCCGCGGATCAAATCCAACAAAACTTCATCACACCAACAAATCACAAAAAAAAAAATTGGGGCTATTTTTGGTGGGGAATTTTCTGAATTAGGACAAAAACAAAAAAATCAAGCTAGAAAAAGAGGGGTAGGGGCTCCAAAAACGTGATCAACGTGGCTCATGATACCAAGATGATGTAGGGCGGAACCCTACGTGGATGATCTTTCACATTTGGAGTGGATCCTACGGGGAATCACGAAGAACACGCGGAAGAACAAAGGGAAACACGGAGGAAACGAGAGAGAGATCGCTCAACCAACAAGGAATCAATCACACAAGTGCTAGATCACCGAACACAAAGAGGTACATATGATCCACAATCAACAAAGGTAAGGATACACGAGTAGCCGTTCTTCTCCGAGAGGAGGTTTTGATGGGGTCCACCCTAGAAGGGGGTCTTGAATCCCCTTGGGGGATCTTCTCCGAAGAGGTCCTGAGCTCCGAGGAGAAGTAACCAAGTGGATGAGCAAGGCTCTCACACACAATATGAGCTAATCCAATGCTACCTTAAAAAGAGGAAGGGGATGGAGTATATATAGTCTAGGGGGCGAAGGGGTACATGGGACTCGTCCCGGATACACCGCACGCAGGAAGGGGAGGCCACTTCTGCCGAATCGGGTGAGAGGCGCCGGATGTCCGGGCTATCCGGCCGGATGTCCGGGCTATCCGGCCGGATGTCCGGGCTGGGGCGGCCACTTCTGCCGAATCGGGTGAGAGGTGCCGGATTTCCGAGCTTCAGGCCGGATATCCGGGCCCTGTAGCCTTGGGCAGCTTGGCTGATGCTGAGGTGGATGCTCCAGGGGCCGGATGTCCGGGGCTTCGGCCGGATGTCCGGGGCTTCGGCCGGATGTCCGGGGCCTGGGAGTTGAACTTGCCCGTTTCCGTTGGTTCTCTTCATCCATGGACTTGGTGGCTTGTCCGTCTTCACGTGCACCCTCGGGAGGTTCCCCTTGACACCTAATCATGCATAGCATATCGGACTTAGGTAGTAGCCATGTCTCGAGTGGATCATATGTGATATCAATAAGGAAGGAAGTCACCTCGTTCTCGAGAGCTCTAGCTCTAGCTCGTGTCATGGGTCCTCTTGGCTCTTGATGAGACGGTTGTGTATGCATGGGGATGATCGTGGGATGCTCCGCATCAAGATAGTTGCATTTTTGCATAGTAGGTTGTGCACAAGTTCCGTATCCGCCTATTGTGCAATCGTGCTAGCGTCTCTCTAGTATTGTGCAACAAGAGCATTTTCGTGGATTCCACATTTTGGCTCACTTTTGGTTTGCACAATCCCACTTATCTATTTGCGTGTGTGTTTCCGTGTACCACTATTTGCTTGGTCTACTTGTTGCATTTGCAAATTTGTGTACCTTTTCCAACATTATTGACGCTCACTTACAATTGCATCAAATTTTGTGCCACCATCCTCACCAAGCTCCACCATAAGCTTTTATTTGTGTAGGTGTGAGAACCGACAAGGATGGGTACCAATAGTGCTATTTCATTGTCCGCATTTGAGTGAACTTGATTCATCATCAACATCGGTCAAAGGTACATTGGTATAAGTTCTTCTCCTTCTACCACTCACATTTTTGCTTGGAATGATGGATAGGCCAAGTACTTCTACCAACCCACTCTTCATCGAACAACACGACGACATGTCATCATACGTCACCAAGAACCACCTCTTTGGTGCACAACGAGCGTTGCACCAAGAACAACAAGCAATGAGCGACCGCATCGACAACCGCGCCACCGACTCGCGACTCTCCGAGCAACGTACAAGAGACTACTTCGACAACAAGTTCGACGCTCACAAGCAAGAGAATGATGCAAGAATGGACGAGATCTGCGCCTTGATGAGAAACCAGCACCATTCCACATCTTCATCCTCAAAACGGAGCTGCTCGAGACGACACTCCGACGACACCTTCTGATAGAGGCAAAGGTGTCCCGATGTTTCGATGAGATGGTGGCTATCGTTTTCTGTGGGATTCGACCTTGATGATCCGACTATGAACGTGCGAGACGTCGCGCCTTAGCAAGCGCTAAACCAACTTCCGGGGTTATTGACCCGCGCGACACGATCAACGACCATGAGGGCCTGTTTCCTCGAGCAAGCGAAGAACAAGCAAGAAACTAAGATTGCAATCTGGATATTGCGAATATAAGAGAAAGCTTTATTAATGAAGGTGGGGTTACGTGAAGCTTTAGTGCAGTCGTTGAACACAAGCGAAATGCTGTGAAGTTGCAGCTATGGCGAACTTTTAATCTAAACAAAACCCAAAGTCTAAGCGGTGCCCTAAGGGCTGTATATATGGAGGAAGAGAATTTCGTGGCCCTTGGTGGAGGGTCGAAATCAACCCTATCTCTTGTTCCCCACATACGGACTCTAAAAATAGCCTATACTTATGTATTTTGAAATTACATGGGCCTGGCCCAATAATAAGGTGACGCAGCACCTAGAATAGCCTCTGGACAAAATTTATGATGTGGCATCTTGTATATTTCGTCCAAGGCTTCATGCACCCGTTATGGTGGCTTCAAAGCCCTGAAATCATCACTTGTAACTGATGAGGACATCAATACCATTGTTACACCCACAGCCCCTACTGCTACATATACTGGACCAATTACTAGAGCTCGCGCACGCCAATTAAATTATCAGGTACTTTCGTTTCTTGGTAATGATTCTAATGTTCATGAGAATATGATGCTGCCTAAATTGGATACATTTGTTTTGCTTACAAATGAAGGCCCTAGCTTGGAGAAGGATGGACATTGGAGCAAGAACAAGCATGGAGATAATGCCATGCGCAAGGGGAACAAGAACGGAGTTACAAGTGATGATTTCAGGACTTTGAAGCCACCATAATGGGTGCATGAAGCCTTGGACGAAATATACAAGATGCTACTTCATAAATGTCGTCCCGAGGCTATTCTAGGTGCTGCGTCACCTTATTAGTGGGCCAGGCCCATGTAATTTCGAAATACTTAAGTATAGGCTGTTTTAGAGTCCGTATGTGTGGGGAAACAAGAGTTAGGGTTGATTTCGGACCCCTCCACCAAGGGCCACGAAATTCCCCTCTTCCTCCATATATACAGCCCTTAGGGCACCGCTTAGACCTTGGGTTTTGTTTAGA
Source organism: Aegilops longissima (assembly GCA_021605205.1). NCBI lineage: Eukaryota > Viridiplantae > Streptophyta > Magnoliopsida > Poales > Poaceae > Aegilops > Aegilops longissima. Next base: position 23,922 of record JAHIAM010001537.1, read on the forward strand.
TTAAAAGTTCGCCATAGCTGCAACTTCGTGATTTCGCTTGTGTTCAACGACTGCATAAAGCGCCACGTAACCCCACCTTGATCAATAAAGCTTTCATCTTATATTCGCAATATCCAGATTGCAATCTCAGTTTCTTGCTTGTTCTTCGCTTGCTCGCAGGAAATGCACTCGTGGTCGTTGATCGTGTTCGGCGTGGTCAATAACCTCTCGGAGTTGGTTTAGCGATTGCTAAGGCGCGACGCCCTCAAGACGCTCAGTAGTCGGATCGTCAAAGTCGACTTCCTCCAAAGCGAAAACCAACATCTCATCGAAAGACGGGACACCTTTGCCTCTATCATAGATGATGCACGTGGTGTCCATTATGAAGGTCGACCTGCAGAAAAGTTAGTTCGCGCCAATGCTTGTCGATCCTGCACTTCACGTTCAGCTTTACAAGCAAGATGGAATAAATGAGTGATATTAGTATAATCCTTATACTCTAGAATGGTCTGAATCTCTTTATTTAATCCACCCATAAAACGTGCAAGCATAGCTTCATTCTCCTCAACAATACCACATCTAATCATGCCAGTTTGTAATTCCTGATAATATTCTTCTACAAAAAATTTTCCTTGTCTAAGCGCTGCAATTTTTGAAGTAATTCACGTTGATAATATGGTGGAACCCAACGAGTACGCATAGCAGTTTTCAAAGCAGCCCAAGTAGCTGGAACAGGATATAATCTACAATGTTCAGACCACCAAACACATGCAAAGCTAGTGAAAGCACAAACAGCAGCAGGAACACGTCTCTCCTCAGGATATTGTAAACATGTAAATCGTTGTTCAGTTTCTAACTCCCAAGTAAGATATATATCAGGAACATATCTACCCTCAAACGGCAGAATATTCAATTTCAGTTTAGGGAGATGGTCATGATCTCGTACCAGAGGTGGTGGTGCAGGCCTACCGTTGCGAAGATATATCTGAGGTCGACCTGCTAGTGGTGGTGCTGGTGGCTGCACGTAGTTCTGATTTTGGTCAACCTCATCCTCATAATAGTCCTCCATCTCTGCAGTAACAGCAGGAGCTACAGAAGCACCAACAGCAGTAGCAGCGGCACCCGAATTTTGTCCAGGCTCAATAGGAACACGCTGTGCTCGCCCTACTGTGTTGCGGCGTAGAACTAGTTGTGGGAGGCGTTTGAGTAATTCATCAAACTTGGCGTCCAACTTGGTGTCAATTGACTTCTCAATGTCATCCATCTTCTCCATTGCCTTTCCAAAACTGGCCATCACGTCTTCCACCTGTTGACCCATCATTTGCTGAAACTTATCATGAAGCTCTATGTTCGTCATGTTCTCCTAGTCAATCTCGTCGACTTGTGTTCCTGCCATAGTTAGCAGCAATAGAAACAGACAAGAATATGATCCTACAGCCTACTGGAATATGGTGATCGGCAACCGTTGTAGTCAAAACTATGAAAAGCTTGGATAGAGCGATTGCCAGGGAGAGTCAAACGCACGACGTAGATGTATGTGGAGCTGGGAAGGCTTATAGTATGGTAGCAAAAAAGGTCAGCAATAATCAATTCAGAGATGCAAAGTTGAATAAACGCTCAACGACGGTACTGTGCTGGTCCTAGGCTAGACCGTGCTAGAGACGCGAGCCTAGAACACTAACAAAATCACGGCGCTGCACGGAATCAAGGGAAAAGCACACTCTGGAATTTTATTTTCGCTCTGTTTTTTTGCGCTCTTTTTTTTGTGCTCCTCTTTTTTTTTGAAATCAGGGCAGCGACGACGAAAAAGTGTGACCAAAAATCACTATGATGGCGAGTGTCTCAAAAGACTCAGAACAGCCTAAAAATAGGATAGGGAAAAAATATTTTCGGTCGCTGAAATTTTGGCCTAAAAACTGCCGGGGTCTCCATACTCTTTTTTTCGTGGACTGTAGGTATGAAGAACAGACTCGATCTAATCTCTGAAAAACTCGTAAAATCTCACCGAGCAACACGGAAATCTGATACCACTTGATAGAGGCAAAGGTGTCCCGATGTTTCGATGAGATGGTGGCTATCGTTTTCGTGGGAGTCGACCTTGACGATCCGACCACTGAACGTGCGAGACGTCGCGCCTTAGCAATCGCTAAACCAACTTCCGAGGGTTATTGACCACGCCGAGCACGATCAACCTGACCACGAGGGCCTGTTTCCTGCGAGCAAACGAAGAACAAGCAAGAAACTAAGATTGCAATCTGGATATTGCGAATATAAGAGGAAAGCTTTATTATTGAAGGTGGGGTTCTGTGACGCCTTGGTCTGGTCGTTGAACACAAACGAAGTACGCGAAGTTGCAGCTATGGCGAACTTTTAATCTAAACAAAACCCAAAGTCTAAACGGTGCCCTAAGGGCTGTATATATGGAGGAAGAGGGGGGAATTTCGTGGCCCTTGGTGGAGGGGTCCGAAATCAACCCTATCTCTTGTTTCCCCACACATACGGACTCTAAAAATAGCCTATACTTATGTATTTCGAAATTACATGGGCCTGGCCCAATAATAAGGTGACGCAGCACCTAGAATAGCCTCTGGACAAAATTTATGAAGTGGCATCTTGTATATTTCGTCCAAGGCTTCATGCACCCGTTATGGTGGCTTCAAAGCCCTGAAATCATCACTTGTAACTCCGTTCTTGTTCCCTTGCGCATGCCATCATCTCCATGCTTGTTCTTGCTCCAATGTTCATCCTTCTCCAAGCTAGGCCCTTCATTTGTAAGCAAAACAAATATATCCAATTTAGGCAGCATCATATTCTCATGAACATTAGAATCATTACCAAGAAACGAAAGTACCTGGTAATTTAGTTGGCGTGCGCGAGCTCTAGTAATTGGTCCAGTATGTATAGTAGCAGGGGTTGTGGTGTAACAATGGTATTGATGTCCTCATCACCTTCTACGACTCAAGTACACCTACTTCGAACACTCTTCATCGTGCCGCACGTCAAAACCGTCATGCATCTCGCAACCCGCTACATGACAAGCATTCACAAGATCAAGTCGATGAGCAATTCCGTCGTCCTCAATCAAACCAAGACGCTTTTGACCAAGCTCAAGAACGACAATGACTACGGCGCCAAGAGGAAGAACGAGCGCGTCTACACCAAGACGAACAAGACGCCAAGGCTCAACATCAACAACAACAACAACGTGAAGCGCAAGCTCTTGAGGCGCAACGTGCCCTTCAAGAATCAAGTCGAGCCTTCGCCAACCGCAATCGCGAACGGCGCAATCAAGAGGAAGCCCTTCGAGAAGAAATCCAAGAGAGGAACTACCAACCTCATGGACAACGTCAAGTTCCTCAAGCTCCTCCACAAGCTCGTCAAGCTCCACTTCAACCTCAAGTTCAACAAGAGCAAGTTGATCATGGTCTTCCTCCACGCCAAGAGCAACATGAAGACGATTGCAATCCACGTCAAGGGTGTCATCATCAACATCGCCAACAACACAATGAAGAGCAATGCTAAGGAAAGCTAAAATTCACCATGCCCAAGTTCAATGGAAGCAATGACCCCGAAGACTACCTCTCATGGGCATTGAAGGTTGACAAAATCTTCCGGTTGCACAACTACGATGAAGCGAAGAAAATCGCTATGGCATCACTTGAGTTCCAAGACTATGTGCTCATATGGTGGGAACAAATCACTGAGCAACGACAAGCAAGAGGTGAACCTCCAATCACCACTTGGGCTCAAATGAAGGATGTCATGCGAGCACGTTTTGTGCCAACCTACTACAACCGCGACCTCTTCAAGTAACTCCAACTTCTCAAGCAAGGAACAAAGAGTGTTGAAGAATACTACAAGGAAATGGAGATAGCCATGATTCGAGCCAATGTCAAGGAAGATGATGAGCAAACTATGGCACGTTTCTTGAATGGACTCAATCATCCCATCAAGAAGATCGCCGACTTCCAACCATACTCAACCCTCATTGAGCTCGTACATCAAGCTACAAAGGCGGAACATCAAGTGCAAGATGACTTCAAGTACGCCAAGTACTCATCCAAGACCTACGGCTTCTCCAACAACCAAGCTTCAACACCTCCTCAAACATCTACATTAACCAAACCTTCTACAAACAACGACGACAAGTCGAGTTACAAGAGAAATTCGACAAGTTCAAGTCGTCCTCCTCCTACTACAAGCAACCTCAAGCCGCGTGCTTCATCATCTACTCCAACCGATGAGACCATCAAAACAAGCTCCTTCAAGTGTTTTACTTGCGGCGGCCGAGGCCACAAGTCCTACGAATGCACCAACAAGCGCACCATGATCCTCAACGACGACGGCACATATGACTCAATGAGTGATGAGGAGATGGAAGCCCTTGAGCAAGTGGCCATGCACCGGCGAGTGAACGTGATGTAGGGCGGAACCCTACGTGGCCGTTCTTCCCCGTTTTCATCGTGTTCTTCGAGGGATCCCACTCCAAACGTGAAAGATCGTCCACGTCGAGTAGATCCGGTATGGATGAGCGAAGCTCTATCTAATGAGCTAAATCAACGCTAACCCTAACTAGGAGGAGGTGGAGGAGTATATATAGTGCTAAGCCACGAAGGGGTAAGTGAGGCGAAGGGGTACAGGCTCGGCCCAATACATCTGTGCACGACAGGCGGTAGTACAGGTCCTTGGCGGTAGTACCGCTTGAGGCGCTGCAAGCTGTAATACCGCTATGATGGGCGGTAGTACCGCTCTGGAGCCGCTCGAACTCAAGTTTGTCGGACTTTGCGGAAGTGGAGTGGATGTAGAGCGGTAGTGCCGCTTGTGATGATAAGCGGTAGTACCGCTGGGCTGGGCGGTAGTACCGCTTGCTCCCAGCCTTCTTCTTCCTTCTCCTCTTCCATGCTTGGCCTTGGTCCTTGGATCCTCCATGGTCGTCTCGGTTGTACCTGAGTGTATGCAAGGTCCATGCATGAGGTAGTAGCCATGTCTCACATGTGGAAAGTGACGGTTCGAAGAGGAGTGAGTTCACCTTGTGCCCTATGGCGTATGGTCGAGGTCTCGTCATATGTCCTCTTGGGGCTTGGAGAGTAGTTGGAGTGTACATGGGGATGAACGTGGTATGCTCCGCATCATCTCCCCTCCCTTGAGCGACCTTCCAAAGGTAACATAGGTGATGGTACTTCTCTTGTCCCACTAGTGGACAATCTTGACATTGATTGCTCCCATGATGTCGACCCACCTATTACCATGCTTCATGCTAGTGAAACTTCTTCATGCCTTGACTTACCTATTTATGATGAATATGATGATGAGCATGTTGAGTTGCCTAGTTGTGATGCCATGCTCCATAGGATATCATGTGAAAATTCGATTGGTCACTTCATGTTTGACAATCCATTGAACTTGTCATATGCTATGAGTGAGATCTCCTATATTGCCTCATTTCAATCTCAACATAGTAACTATGCATGCCCCATTAAAATAAATCCCATTTGCACTTATGGCATAGATGACGAGATGATGGTCATTGGATTTTGCTTCTCTTGTGATGATATTGCCATGCTTCCTTTACATGATGTGTGCAATTCATCTACTATGTCATGCCATGATCACATTGAACCAAATATGCTTTGTTTTGGATGTTGTCAATATTCTCCATGTGATGTTTCCATTAATGCTCATGAGGAGACCCCCTTAGTTTCCTCATGCATATTAGGAGATTTTGATTCATCCCATATTTTGCATGATTTCCATGATTGCTTGCACCTTATGCATTCCATGAATAACAATGCTCTACACATTTCTCATGATGCATTACACAATTTGAGTCTCCATTATGCTATACACAACAACAAACCTATCATGATGGATGACATGTTTCTATATCACGCATCTCATTTATTTGAGCATTGGATATTTCGTGCTAACCGACACATGCACGTGCGCATCATGATGGATGATGTGTACATCTACCATGCACACACAATTTTCTCTTTGTCTTTGTTTTGTGTAGGTACCACATACACTCGTCAACATCTCAATCCCATGAGTTGATGAAACGAGCTCTTGAGAGCAACGATGACTTGGGATCACGTGGACTTCCATTCCCACCATTCCTTTTGCGCAAGGACTACGCGCATCTCTTCTACTTGGTTCTCACACGGCTTTGGGCTATTTACCACTTGTTACCTTATGCCCATTCTATCGTGTTCACTTTGCATGTTATGCTTGCTTCTATGCCTTTGCCATGCAATTGTGACCCTTGCTTGCATATACCCATGATTCACCATTACGTTACTCCTATGTGTATTTGCATACTTGGTGGAGATCCTTGTTGCTTTTGCCATGTTTATCATGTGCCCCATGCTATTGATGCTTGTTGTGTTGGGAGAGTCATGATGATCCATTGCTATTTACATATGGCCTCTCGCCAATACATTGATGATAATTTTCTCATATCTTGCTTTCATGCTTGTGCTATGCCATGTGAATTATTCATGCCCACTATTTGCACACATGACATGCTTGCCATAATTCCTTGTAGTATGTTGCATCTTCGCACTACTAGCTTGCTTGACTTGATCGCTATGATTGCTTGCTATGTTGCATCACCCATGTTCCACTATCACTTGCTTTCTTGGGTTGATGACATATATGCTCATGCCTCTCACATGATATATCTTGATCATTGTCTCTTGTGTCCATTAGTTGCCTCTTTCATATCCACTTGTATTGAGTGCAACCATACTATGCTTATTGATCTTGGAGACTTTGACATATTACTTGTGATGCATGCTTGTTTGATTGAGCCTCTTGTATTTGGATGTTCTTACATCATATGCCTCCATACTTTGAAATGCTCCGTGTACTTTCTTATGATGAGCATGATGCATACACTTGTTCGGTATCTTACCACACTAATGATAGGTTTTGCACTTCCGCTAACCTCATTTGTTTTTCCGAGTGTTTGTCATGTTCTTTCATTTTGAAGGATTCACAAGGCGGTGCCGTTATGCGACATATTGGATATGTGAAGACATACATGATGTACGGCTCCAACATCTTTGGGAACTTTCTTGAGGTGAACTCCTTCCTTTGAGCCATCCTCAAGTTTGCATATTGGATGGGTCACTCTTTCATTGTTGTTTCTTTCTTGTTGTCTACATGCTACATCTATTGGATGGAGGAGCAACATTGAGATTGGCTCTTTGGACCTTCACATTGAGGCGCTCACACTTATTGGATGCACCTTCGGTTTTCCACTCTTGCCGCAACATCGAGCATTGGTATACCAACACCTCCATATTTGTTGATTGTGATCATACTCATGCTCGATGGACATATCATACTCACCACAAATTTGCGTCTTATGCATGGATTGACTCACATTATGATTGCCTTGTTGCATCTTGTATTCCCATGTCATCCATGATATATGAGCTTGTGCATTTTCTTAGCAAATTTGTTGTGATCTTTCTTGATGGCATCTTCATACATAATGATCACATTGCCTATCATCAATTGCATGATATCATACACATGTTGAGCATCCATTGCCATATTCATGCTATTGATAAACCGTCTCTCTATGACATCATTTTGCACAATGGTAGAATTTGTCGCTTTGTGCACCATGCTTTGGTTCCCATGAATGCTTTACATGTCATTTTACATCATTTGGATAAGCATCTCATGCCTTGTCATGAACAATTCCTTTGGACGGACTCACTCTTACATGATGGACACTTTGGGTGCGCTAACCATTGTATTTCGAGTGTTTCTTGTGTTTGCTCTTTTGCATGTCTATCACTCCGTGACACCTTGGATTACTTGGATTGCGCCATGTCTTCAACTTCGTCCAACTACAACTCCGTCACGACAACCGTTCCCATGGTGATGAGGATCACGATCCGAGGTCGGATCTTTCCCAAGGAGGGAGATGATGCGAGCATCCTTCGATCATCCCCATGGACCTTCCGTCGCCTCACCAAGCTCCAAAGGACCCATGACGAGAGCACGAGCTCGAGCTCTCGAGACCGAGGTGACTTCTCTCCTTAGTGAAATATCATATGACCCTCTCGAGACATGGCTACTACCTCAATCCGAATGTTGTGCATGCTTAGGTACCAAGGAACCAACCTAGGAGAAGCTGCAGCCCAAGATGGACACCAAGAGCAAGAAGAGGAGCTGCAGAGTCCGGAGGAGCGGTACTACCGCCCAATGAGCGGTACTACCATCATCCATCATGATGGTTCTCATCTTTTGCACAAAACCATTAGAAGGACAAGTGCATGAGTAATATGATGCAACAATGGCAATATTCATGGCACTAGGTATATGGTGCAAAGAAGTAAGACAAGCATGCTTCACAAGAATTATGTCAAAATCTCCAAATATATGCGAGAATGCTATGGGGGCAATCTCATGAGCAAGAAGAGAATCATTGTTGCACTCAATACATGGCAAATCATCTAGCATGAGGGAGGCAACACATAGAGATATATGACAAGAAGCAATATGAATCATGTGCAAAGCATATAGATGGTTGTCATCAACCGCATGAAATGGTGACGCAACATAAGCAAGCATAGTAATCAAGTCGTGTAAACTAGTGGAGCGAAGATGCAACACACTAGAAGAAATCATGGCAATCATGTCATGTGAGCAAATAATAGGCAAAGAAAATGAACATGACATATCGCAAGCACGAACACAAAGCAAGATCATAGTGTCATCATAGGCATGGGGCACAAAGCAATCATGGCAATAACAAACAATATCTCCACCACGCTTGCAAATACACATACAAGTACTAGAATCAATCATCATGTGTAATGCAAAGCATGGGTCACAAATGCATAGCAAAGGCATAGGAATGGGCATATCATGCAAAGTGAACATGGCAAGATGGGCAAAGGATATATAATGGACAACTACCCATAACCATGCGAGGGCCATGTAAAAGAAATGCGCGAAGTGTTTGCGCGAAGTGAGCGGTGGGAAAGGCAATCCATGGGATCCCATGTCATCATTGCTCTCTAGAGCTCGTTTTGTCAACTCGTGGGATTGCGAGTTTGACAAGTATTCATGGGTACCTACACAAAAGAGACACAAACCAAAGAAATTGTGCGCGTGGTAAATGTACACATCATCCATCATGATGTGTATGTGCACGTGTGAGTTAGCACAAGATAAGCATCGCTCAAAGAAATTTGATGCATGGTATAAGAACATGTCATCCATCATGAAAGAATAGTTATTATGTATGACACGATGGGTACACAAATTGAGAGTGCAAGTATATGGCGCATCGATAGCATTTTCATTCATGGGGAGCATGTGGTGCACACAAGTATGGGTATCATGCAATGAATGGGATGGATCAAATTCTCCTAACATGTATGAGGATACTATGGGGGCCTCCTCATGAGCAATAGCGGAAACATCACATGGAGAAAATGGACAACATCCAAAACAATGCATATCCGAAGCTAGGAGGGCATGGCATGGCATATGAGATAAAGGATGCAAAGGGAGCATATCAATATCATCACAAGAAAAACAAATGCCAATAACCATGGGCTTGTCATCTATGCCATATGTGCAAATTGGGTTTATTTTAATGGCATATGCATAGTCACTATGAAGAGATTGCAAATAAGACATATGATGGATCTCATGCATAGCATATGACAAGTCAAGTGGATTAGCAAACATGATGTGACCTAAAGAATTGTCACAAGAAATCCTATGTAACATGGCATCACAATTAATAGACTCCACATGAGAATCATCGTACTCATCATAAATGGGCAATTGATCACATGGGGAAATCATACTAGCATGAAGCATGGTACTAGGTGGATCAACATCATGCAAGCAATCAATCTCAAGAATGTCCACTAGTGGGACTAGAGCATCACCGTCACCTTTGTTACCTTTGTCATTCCACTCAAGTGGTGTAGGTGAGGTGGGAAAGACCAAATGGTGGTCATCTTCATCTTGATGGAACCATGTGGGGGGTGCATCATATTCCACCATGGCCATCGTCTTGTCCAAAGGGAGGACGAAGTCGTCGAGGATCGGCGCGTCATCATAAATGGGACCTAGCACCAAAGGAGAAGACACAATAGAGGTAGAGGTCAAGTCGTTAGTGTTGAAAGTGGCCTCACATGACCTATCAACTATCTCACTCTCTCTATGTGGTGGTTCACTCACTCCCTCAAAATAGGTGCACTCAAAGTCACATATGGTGGAGTCACTCATCTCACTCAAGTGGTGGGGGTTGTGGCTCTCCTCACATGGGATTTGTGGCAACACATCATATATAGGGCTAGTGGTGAAGGCACTCTCACTCTCAATATGGTGGCACAAGTCACTCAAGTCATCATACGTCGCCGTGCTCGAGGTGAAATACTCAACCATCTCATCGTCGTCGCCATGGATGAAGGCCGAAGATGGCACATCATCACTCTCCTCCATGACCGAAGGGAAAATCCCATGCTCGATCATCTCGTCATCGTCGCTGTGGATGAAGGCCGAAGATGGCACAACATCACTCTCCTCCATGGCCGAAGGGAAAATCCCGTGCTCGATCATGTCGTCACCGTCGCCGTGGATGAAGGCCGAAGATGGCACATCATCACTCTCGCCTCCTAAGATGGAAGCATCATCCGTGCTCTCCACCTTGTCGCTTGCCTCCAAAGCTTGGTCCTTGAAGGTCTCCGTAGTCGCATTTGTCGCCGCACCATCTTGAAAAAGAGTCAAGGTAGACTCGGCATCATCAATGCCACAAAGAGGGATGGCGGTGAAGTTGCACTTGGGAGCATCGTCTTGGAGCTTGTCGGGCTTGGACATCGTGGTGGTACTAGCCTCATGCTTGTCGAGAGCTTGGTCACCATGAAGTGTGCTTGGGGTGGAGAAGCCTTGGCCTTCATGAATTCTTGTTCCGCCTTTGAGAGCACCAATGTAGTAGTCGTCGATGGACTTGAAGTTCTCGAGGGAGATGGTCTTGGAGATGTCATTGTGCAATCCCATCATGAAGTGGAACTTCATTGACATGGGGTCATCCACGCCGGCTCGTTGCAAGGCAATCTTCATCTCCTTGAAGTACGCGTCGATGGACTTGGATCCTTGGATGGTGTTCTCCAATTGGCGTCGAAGTTGTTCCGTGTAGGTTGGAGGCACGAACTCTCGCCGCAAAGCTCTCTTCATCTTGGGCCAACTCATCTCGTAGCACTCCGAAGGTGTGTGAAGCCACCATGTCGAGGCGTAGTCGTGGAAGTTTCTTGTGGCGCACTTCACTTGATCTTCGGGAGGAACTTGATGTAGCTTGAGGTAGTCGTCCATCAAATGCTCCCACTCGAGGTACTCCTCGGGTTCTTGAGTCCCATAGAAAGGAATCTCGTGGTCGATGTCGAGGTCGTAGTAGCTCGTGGAAGTCGCGGACTTGAGCTTGGGGAGCTTCTCTTGAGCGTAGTCTTGGGGTGCTTGTTGGCGAAGATGCCGAATATCCGACGGCGAAGATGCCTTGAAGTCGCTTGGCGAAGATGCCAAGGGAGATGGTGAAGTCGTTGAGCGGTTGTTGATGTTGAGCTCTTGACCTTCACGTTCTTGTTGATGATGGTGTCGATGCCGATGTGATGTTGCCGGAGATGGTCGCTCGGAAGGATGTGCTCTTGAGCGTCTTCTCAAGATGAGGAAGATCGCTTGTAGGACTTGATGAGGATTTGATCTCCTCCATTTTAGCTTGCATCTTGGCGTCGTAGTTGTTTTCCATGGCATCGAACTCGTCGTTGTTGTTGTAGACCGAAGATGAAATGCCTTGCCTATCCATCACAAGACTCGAGTAGAGGTGAGTAGGAAATGAGATAAACAATACCAAGTTACCTTTTCCCAAAGTTGAGGATGTATCCCGTTTCACTCAATGTGAGATGAAAGAATAGTGGAATTGGTACCGGACTTGTTCACTCACACCTATCAAGTAAAGCTTATGGTAGAGCTCGGTGAGGATAGTGGCACAAAAATTTGATGCAAAACGTTAGCAAGAGTCAATAATGTTGAAAGAGATTCACAAATTCGCAAGCGAAACAAGTAGACCAATAGCAATATGTGGCACACGGAAACACACACACGGATAGATAAATGGGGCCGTGCAACCAAGGAATGAGCTCAAAATGTGGAATCCACCAAAACGCTCGTGTTGCACAACTCAAGAGAGACGCTAGCACGATTGCTCAATAGGCGGATACGACACTTGTGCACAACCTATAAGATGCAAAATGGATAAACTTTCTATCCCAAGTATGCTATGTATGTATGGTTCCCGGTGTTTCTCTCACAATGATCCAAGATGATCAAGTATGATACCATATGATATATTTGGATGCTATCGCTATTGCTTACAAGCTCTTTGCTATTTCTCTTTTGCTTAAAAGCTTATTCTCTTTTTTTTTTGTATGGCCACTTTTGCACAATGCACAAACCAAGATAGCTATTGTGTATATGCGGGAACGATATTGTGACACAATGGATGATATGATGATACCAAGATGATATGGTATGTATGCAATGGATGGTGTAGATTACTAATGTGCACAAGTAACATGGCCCGACAATACTCAAATGGTTAGTCTCGATAGGCAAGTGACGCAAAATGGGCTAGGGGTTAACAATGCAATTTGCAAGGGGAATATACAATGGTGTCGTCGAGGTTACCGTCCTTTGCGATGATGAGTGGCGGTGTTCTTGATGTAGATACCAAGATGATGGAAACTCGTCCCTAAGTAGCCGAAACACCTTAGGAAACGGAAAAACCGCGAACTCAAAATCTCAAATATCAAATGTCAAATGGTGGTAGCGGGAATGCGGTGGTGGTTTGCACTTGGCAATGCGGAAGTGGAATGATGGGCTATACACGGTGTCGGAGTTGGTAGCACGGTCCCTAAGTAGCCGAAACACCTTAGGAGACACAACTCTCAACACAACAAGATTGGGTTAAGTTGGGTTGGAAGTGTATGTTGGTCAAGCCTATGCGGAAGTTATGGTGGTGGTTGATGTAGAAGCAATCGTCCCTAAGTAGCCGAAACACCTTATGAGACTCGAATCACTACTCAAGCAACCACTAATGCTATGGGGAACAAAATTGGTTAGGTTGCGGAAGTCGGTGGTGGTTATGCGGAGGATGTGGCGGAAGCCCTAGGCAAAGATGCCAAAGTTTACAAAATTTGATGGAGTCAAATGGTGATGGTAGTATTTTTATTGGAAGGGGGATGTCAATAGCTTCAAAACGAGCTAAAGAACGTCAAAATCGGACTCCGGATGAATTAGTTATGGCCGAAACGGTGAAAGTCGGAAGGCTGAAACTGGCTAGGGCGGTAGTACTGTGGGAGGGCGGTAGTACCGCTCGAAGCGGTAGTACCGCTTGGAACGGGCGGTAGTACCGCTCGTGTCGGGTTTTTCGCAAAATCTGGCTCTGGGAGGGGCGGTAGTGCCGCTTGGAAGGGCGGTAGTACCGCTTGGAGGTGCTAAGCGGTAGTACCGCTTGGAAGGGCGGTAGTACCGCTCGTGTCGGGATTTTTCGCAAATCCGGATAGGGGCGCGATTTTGGGGCGGAAATGGATGATTTCGGGGGCAAAATTTGATGGATTTCGTGGATGGAAGGTGGGGAAACTTGGGGAAATGCTAGATCCACTCGAAACCAAGCAAATCCATGGATCAAAATCAACAAAACATCATCAAAACTAACAAATCACAAAAAATTTTGGGGCTATTTTTGGTGGGGATTTTCGGATTTAGGACGAAATCAACAAAATCAAGCTAGAAAAAGAGGGGTAGGGGCTCCAATAACGTGATCAACCTAAGCTCTGATCCATAGATGATGTAGGGCGGAACCCTACGTGGACGATCTTTCACGTTTGGAGTGGGATCCCTCGAAGAACACGATGAAAACGGGGAAGAACGGAGAGAAATCACAAGGGGAAACACTCAAGAACAAGTCCAATCACACATCCACTAGACAGTCAAACACACAAGATCACAAGGTACATGAACAACAAAGGGAAAGATACAAGGTAAGGTTCATCTCCAAGAGGAGGTCTTGATGATATCCTAGACGGATCTTCCCGCAAGGGGGTCTTGATGATATCCCGCAGGATCTTCTCACATGGAGGTCTTGAACTCCATGGGAGTGGTAGTCTCTCTCTCTCAAGAGTAGAGGTAGGAGCAAAGCTCACCTAAGAATGAGCTATCATATTTGCTACCCTAGAAATGAAGTGGAGGTGGTCTATTTATAGTCTAAGCCACGAAGGGGTAAGTGGGAGAGGGATACAAGGCCAAAGGCCCATGGCTACAAGACAGCAGGGCGGTAGTACCGGGCTCATGACCGGTAGTACCGCTTGAGCGGTAGTACCGCTTGGAGGGGCGGTAGTACCGCTTGGGTGGCCTTAGCGGTAGTACCGCTTGGAGTGGGCGGTAGTACCGCTGCTCGAGCTGCCAGTTCTCTTCCTCCTTCTCTTCCATGCTTCCCTCATGGACGGTGTAGTCGTTCCTTGGCGCTTGCACTCCTCCTCGACATCCGTGAAGCTCGGCAATACTTATGCATGCACACGGAGAAGTGTCAAGTAGTATACCATCCTCGAAGGTGTCAAGTGAACACGTGTAAAGGAGAAGATTCACCTTTATGTATGAGAAGTAGAGGTTGCACGTGTCACTTGCCAAACGGACTCTTGACATGGTGATGACCGTAGGATGCTCCGCATCAGAACGAAGATGAAGATGATCAAGTCTTTTGCGATGAGGATTCAAGCCCCGCTCTCGTTGTCTCCAAGGTCTTGACTCTTCAACATCAACAAGAAGACGACCAAAGATGCCACATCTTCCACACAAAAGCCGGCATCAACGGAAGGTCCGTCAAGGTCATCATTGATGGAGGAAGTTGCCACAACTTGGCAAGTGAAGAACTATGTTCCAAACTTCATTTGGTCAAGAGGAAGCACCGCACCCTACAAGGTTCAATGGCTAAGTGACTCGGCACTATACGAGTCGAGCATACGGTCCAAGTCTCCTTCAAAATTAGTGCTTATGAAGACACTTTGGAATGTGATGTGGTCCCAATGACGGTTTGCCACCTCCTTCTTGGTCGACCATGGCAATTCGACCGTGGTGTCATCCACAATGGGCGCACCAATCACTATAGCTTCAAGATGAAAGGGAAGGAATATGTGCTACGACCTATG
Source organism: Aegilops longissima (assembly GCA_021605205.1). Taxonomy (NCBI): domain Eukaryota; kingdom Viridiplantae; phylum Streptophyta; class Magnoliopsida; order Poales; family Poaceae; genus Aegilops; species Aegilops longissima. Next base: position 39,137 of record JAHIAM010001537.1, read on the forward strand.
TCTCCTAGTCAAGTGATAGCCCACAAGCAAGCCACCCATCATAGAGACAAAAGTGAGAAAGTGATCCACCAAAAAGTGAGTGAGAGCCACAAGCCAAACTTGAGCGCCTCTTCGCCTAGAGAGAAAAACCTCATCCTATTTGCCACCAAAAGTGAGATAAGAGAAGTATGTGAGAACCCATCTAGTGTGATGCACTTTGTCCTTGTGTGCAAGGATGGAGACCCAACAACTAACACCTCTCATGAGCTACCTTTAGTGTTTAAATCTCTTTTGCAGGAATTCCAAGATATTTCCCCGATGAGCTACCTCCGGGTCTACCTCCTCTTCGAGGCATTGAGCATCGAATCGACCTCATCCCCGGAGCGCCTCTACCAAACAAAGCTCCATACCGAGTCAATCCCGAAGAAACCAAGGAGATTCAACGGCAAGTACAACAACTCATCGACAATGGTCATGTACGTGAAAGCCTAAGCCCTTGTGCCGTTCCCGTTATACTTGTGCCTAAGCCTGATGGGAGTTTCCGCTTGTGTTCCGATTGTAGACCTACAAATGCTATTACCGTTCGCTATAGGCATCCCATTCCTCGCTTAGATGATATGCTTAATGAACTTAGTGGAGCCAACTTTTTCTCAAAAATTGATCTAAAAAGTGGCTATTATCAAATCCGCATACACGAGGGTGATGAATGGAAAACTGCTTTCAAAACCAAATTTGGTTTATATGAGTGGTTAGTGATGCCTATGGGTCTTTTGGAGGCTCCCGGTACTTTCGTGCGTCTTATGCATCATGATGAGGACATCAATACCATTGTTACACCCACAGCCCCTACTGCTACATATACTGGACCAATTACTAGAGCTCGCGCACGCCAATTAAATTATCAGGTACTTTCGTTTCTTGGTAATGATTCTAATGTTCATGAGAATATGATGCTGCCTAAATTGGATACATTTGTTTTGCTTACAAATGAAGGCCCTAGCTTGGAGAAGGATGGACATTGGAGCAAGAACAAGCATGGAGATAATGCCATGCTAAGGGGAACAAGAACGGAGTTACAAGTGATGATTTCAGGACTTTAAAGCCACCATAATGGGTGCATGAAGCCTTGGATGAAATATACAAGATGCTACTTCATAAATGTCGCCCCGAGGCTATTCTAGGTGCTGCGTCACCTTATTAGTGGGCCAGGCCCATGTAATTTCGAAATACTTAAGTATAGGCTGTTTTAGAGTCCGTATGTGTGGGGAAACAAGAGTTAGGGTTGATTTGGGACCCCTACACCAAGGGCCACGAAATTCCCCTCTTCCTCCATATATACAGCCCTTAGGGCACCGTTTAGACCTTGGGTTTTGTTTAGATTAAAAGTTCGCCATAGCTGCAACTTCGCGTGCATTTCGCTTGTGTTCAACGACTGCACAAAGGCGCCACAGTAACCCCACCTTGATCAATAAAGCTTTCATCTTATATTCGCAATATCCAGATTGCAATCTCAGTTTCTTGCTTGTTCTTCGCTTGCTCGCAGGAAACAGGCCCTCGTGGTCGTTGATCGTGCTCGGCGTGGTCAATAACCCTCGGAAGTTGGTTTAGCGATTGCTAAGGCGCGACGTCTCAAGACGTTCGTAGTCGGATCGTCAAGGTCGACTCCCACGAAACGATAGCCACCATCTCATCGAAACATCGGACACCTTTGCCTCTATCAAGTGGTATCAGATTTTCAGGTTGCTCGGTGAGATTTTACAGTTTTTCGATATTAGATCGAGTCTGTTCTTCATACCTAAAGTCCACGAAAAAGCCACAAAAAAAAATTAGGGTTAGTTCATCATATCCGAACCAATCTGAGCCTTTGCATAATCTTTTTAGGGTTTTGCTTTGTTGAATTTGCGGTTGCATCGTCGTGTCTAGTTGCTGGTCTTAGCGTCTAGTCTTTTAGAGTTTCGAGTTCTGGTCATAAGTTGTCACGCCGCCACCGCACCATCATCATCGCCCCTGCCACCTACCACCACCGCTCCGAATCCGTATCCATAGACCACCACCAATCCGTGTCCGTATACCACCACCGATCCATATCCATATACTACCACCGCTACCACCACCGCTGCCATATACCACCACCGCTGCCATATACCACCACCATATATCCACCACCAATCCGAGTTCTTTTCATATTAGGTTGGTTTTCGAGATCCATCTAGTTTCCGATTCGTGTTTCCCGCCGAGTAGGTTTCAAAAAAAGAGTCTGAAACCACCTCCGCTTAGGCCCAAAATTTTCCAAAACGTACTTGTCAAAAAAATTTCGGCTATCCTATTTTAGGTGTTTCTAAGTGGATTGAGACGATCGCCGTTATAGAAAGTTTTTTGACCCGTTTCAGTTTTTGGGTCAGGCGGCAAAAAAAAAAAAATTGGTCAAAAAATTTCGTGCCCATCCTGTCGGTTTGACCTCGGAAGAGTTTTGAGACACTCGCCATTATAGTGATTTTTCGCAAAAAAAAAAAAAGAGCAAAAAAAAAAAAAAAGGCAAAAAAAAAAAAAAAAAAAAAAAAATTCCAGAGTGTGCTTTTTCCTTGTTTACGTGCAGCGCCGTGATTTTGTTAGTGTTCTAGGCTCGCGTCTCTAGCACGGTCTAGCCTAGGACCAAGACAATCTGCGTCGTTGAGCGCTTATTCAACTTTGCATCTCTGAATTGATTATTGCTGACCCTTTTGCTACCATATTATAAACCTTCCCAGCTCCACATACATCTACATCGTGCGCTTGACTCTCCCCGTAATCGCTCTATCCAAGCTTTGAGAGTTTTGACTACATCGGTTGCCGATCACCGCTTTCTTCTGGGTAAGAACTGGTAAGAATTTGAGATTTGCTTGACGGATTTGTGACTGTCCACCACACCACCACCACCACTTCCTAGTAGTCTGTCAATCATATTCTTGTGTGTTTCTATTGCTGCTAACCATGGCAGGATCACATGTCGACGAGACCGACCGGGAGAACATGACAAACAAAGCGCTACATGATAAGTTTCAACAAATGATGAGTGGGCAGGTGGACGATGTGCTAAATAGATTTGAAGAGGCCATGGAGAAGATAGATGGCATTGAGAAGGCGTTCAAACGAAGCTCGATATCAAGTTTAATGAATTGCTCGCGTCTACCACCACCACCACCGGCTGCACCTAATGCACCTCTACTACAACAACACGGACTACCTCCACATCGCGAAACAGCCCTCCGCCGAGCTTCCGTGTCCCTCTTCACCGCCAAGCTCTTTGGTGCTGCTTTGTTGATACTTCGTGGCTCCTGCTGCTGCGGCGGGGAGGATGATTATGTGAGAGCTTACGAGGATGAGGTTGATCAACATCGAACTACGTGCAACCACCAGCACCACAACCACCAGGTCGTCCACATGCAAATAATGGCGATGTTCTCCCCTTCAGTACGAGATCATGACCATCTCCCTAAACTGAAATTGAATATTCCACCATTTGAGGGTAGATATGTGCCTGATATATATCTTACTTGGGAATTAGAAACTGAACAACGATTTACATGTTTACAATATCCCGAGGAGAGACGTGTTCTGCTGCTGTTTGTGCTTTCACTAGCTTTGCATGTGTTTGGTGGTCGAACATTGTAGATTATATCTTGTTCCAGCTACTTGGGCTGCTTTGAAAACTGCTATGCGTACTCGTTGGGTTCCACCATATTATCAACGTGAATTACTTCAAAAATTGCAGCGCTTAAGACAAGGAAAAATTCGGTAGAAGAATATTATCGGGAATTACAAACTGGCTTGATTAGATGTGGTATTGTTGAGGAGAATGAAGCTATGCTTGCACGTTTTCGGGTGGATTAAATAGAGAGATTCAGACCATTCTAGACTACAAGGATTATAATAATATCACTCGATTATTCCATCTTGCTTGTAAAGCTGAACGTGAAGTGCAGGATCGATGTGCCTTGGCGCGGACTAACTTTTCTGCAGGTCGACCTTCATCATGGACACCACGTGCATCATCTACTTCCACACGCTCTACTACACCGCACCTCCGCGGCTGCCACCTCCAACCGTGATACAAGACAGCAGGCACAACCACCACTATCTCGCCAAGAGTACACCTGCTGGGCCTACACAGAGCTCTTCTTCTTCCATGGCGTCAACAGGCACACAAGTGATATTATTTGTCGTCGTTGTAAGGGAAGAGGACATTTTTGAGAGAATGCCAATCTCAGCGTGTGATGATTGCTACCGAGGATGGTGGGTATGAGTCGCTAGTGACTATGATGAAGAGACTTTAGCTCTTATTACACATGAAGAACACGGTGGAGATGATTCGATCCCGAGACGCAATACATGGCTGTCAAGATGCTTGACAGGTATGAATGTTTAGTTGCTCAACGTGTTTTGAGTGTGCAGGTTACACAAGCCGAGCAAAATCAGAGGCATAACTTGTTCCATACAAAGGAGTTGTGAAGGAACGTTCTATTAGCGCCATCATAGATGGAGGAGCTGCAACAACTTGGCTAGCATGGATATGGTGGAGAAGCTTTCTCTCACCACAAGACCACATCCACATCCTTACTACATCCAATGGTTCAACAACAGCGGCAAGGTTAAGGTAACACGTCTGTTCGTGTGCATTTTAGTATCTCTACATATGCTGATTATGTTGATTGTGATGTGGTACCTATGCAAGCATGTTCCTTATTACTTGGTAGACCATGGCAATTTGATAAAAATTCTGTACACCATGGTAGAAACAATCAGTATACTCTTGTTCACAAGGATAAAAATATTACTTTGCTTCCTATGACTCCTGATTCCATTTTGAAAGATGATATTAATAGAGCTAATAAAGCAAAACAGGAGAAAAATAAGAGTGACAATCAGATTGTGGCAAAAGAATTTGAGCAACAAATGAAGCCTAATAATAAACCATCTAATGTTGCTTCTGAAATTAAACTGAAAAGTGCATGTTTATTTGCCACCAAATCTGATATTGATGAGCTAGATTCTAGCAAATCTGTTTGCTATGCTTTTGTGTGCAAAGAGGCATTATTTTCATTCGAGGACGTGCCTTCCTCTTTGCCCCTCGCTGTCACTAACATTTTGCGGGAGTTCGTTGACGTCTTCCCACAAGACGTGCCACCGGATTACCACCTATTCGTGGGATTGAGCATCAAATTGACTTAATTCCGGTGCATCGCTACCCAACCGCGCACCATACCGCACCAATCCAGAGGAGACGAAGGAGATTATGCGTCAAGTACAGGAGCTGCTCGACAAAGGTTATATACGCGAATCTCTTAGTCCTTGTGCTGTTCCTATTATACTAGTGCCTAAAAAGGATGGTACGTCGGCGTATGTGTGTTGATTGTAGAGGCATTAATAATATTACTATTCGTTATCGCCATCCTATTCCTAGGCTAGATGATATGCTTGATGAATTGAGTGGCTCTACAATATTCTCCAAAGTTGATTTGCGAGTGGATACCATCAAATTCGTATGAAATTGGGAGATGAATGGAAAACAGCATTTAAAACTAAGTTTGGATTATATGAGTGGTTAGTCATGCCTTTTGGGTTAACTAATGCTCCTAGTACTTTCATGAGATTAATGAACGAAGTTTTACGTGCTTTCATTGGACGATTTGTGGTAGTTTACTTTGATGATATACTGATTTATAGCAAATCTTTGGAAGAACATTTGGAACATTTACGTGCTGTTTTTAATGCTCTACGTGATGCACGCTTGTTTGGTAACCTTGGGAAGTGCACCTTTTGCACCGACCGAGTATCTTTTCTTGGCTATGTTGTTACTCCACAGGAATTGAAGTTGATAAAGCCAAGATTGAAGCTATTGAGAGTTGGCCGCAGCCCAAAACGGTCACACAAGTGAGGAGTTTTCTTGGACTCGCTGGTTTCTATAGGCGTTTTGTGAGAGACTTTAGCACCATTGCTGCACCTCTCAATGAGCTTACAAAGAAGGATGTGCCTTTTGTTTGGGGTACCGCATGGGAAGAAGCCTTCACGGTATTGAAAGATAAGTTGACACATGCTCCTTTACTCCAACTTCCCGACTTTAATAAGACTTTTGAGCTTGAATGTGATGCTAGTGGAATTGGATTAGGAGGTGTGTTATTACAAGATGGCAAACCTGTTGCATACTTTTTCGAAAAATTGAGTGGGCCTAGTCTGAACTATTCTACTTATGACAAAGAATTATATGCTCTTGTTAGGACTTTAGAGACATGGCAACATTATTTATGGCCCAAAGAATTTGTTATACATTCTGATCATGAATCTTTGAAACATATTAAAAGTCAAGCTAAACTGAATCGTAGACATGCTAAATGGGTTGAATTCATTGAGACTTTCCCTTATGTCATTAAACACAAGAAGGGTAAAGAAAATGTTATTCTTGATGCTTTGTCTCGTCGCTATACTATGCTTTCACAACTTGACTTCAAAATATTTGGTTTGGAGACCATCAAAGATCAATATGTGCATGATGCTGATTTTAAAGATGTAATGCAGAATTGTAAAGAAGGAAGAATATGGAACAAGTTCGTTATTAATGATGGTTTTGTGTTCCGTGCTAACAAGCTATGCATTCCTGCTAGCTCTGTTCGTCTTTTGTTGTTGCAGGAGGCGCATGGAGGAGGATTAATGGGACACTTTGGCGTCAAGAAGACGGAGGATATACTTGCTACACATTTCTTTTGGCCAAAGATGAGACGGATGTTGAGCGTTTTGTTGCTCGCTGCACTACATGTCAAAAAGCTAAGTCACGACTCAATCCTCATGGTTTATATATGCCTTTGCCTGTGCCTAGTGTTCCTTGGGAGGATATATCTATGGACTTTGTTTTAGGTTTACCTCGAACAAAGAAGGGAGGATAGCATATTTGTTGTCGTGGATAGATTCTCGAAAATGGCACACTTTATACCATGTCATAAAAGCGATGATCTTTGTTAATGTTGCTGATTTGTTCTTTCGTGAAATTATTCGCTTGCATGGTGTGCCAAATACTATTGTTTCAGATCGTGATACTAAATTTCTTAGCCACTTTTGGAGATGTTTATGGGCTAAGTTGGGGACTAAACTGCTTTTAGTACTACTTGTCACCCCAAACTGATGGACAAACTGAAGTAGTCAATAGAACATTGTCTACTATGCTTAGGGCTGTTTTGAAGAATAATAAGAAAATGTGGGAAGAATGCTTGCCTCATATTGAATTTGCTTATAATCGCTCATTGCATTCTACTACTAAGATGTGCCCTTTTGAAATTGTGTATGGCTTCCTACCTCGTGCACCTATTGATTTGTTGCCTCTTCCATCTTGGAGAAGGTTAATTTTGATGCTAAAGAACGTGCTGAATTGATTTTAAAATGCATGAGATAACTAAGGAAAACATTGAGCGTATGAATGCTAAATATAAACTTGCTGGAGATAAGGGTAGAAAACATGTTGTCTTTGCACCTGGAGATCTTGTTTGGTTACATTTGCGTAAGGATAGGTTTCCTAATTTGCGCAAATCAAAGCTAATGCCACGTGCTGATGGTCCATTTAAGGTGTTAGAGAAAATAAATGATAATGCATATAAACTTGAGCTGCCTGCAGATTTTGGGGTTAGTCCCACTTTTAACATTGCAGATTTGAAGCCTTATTTGGGTGAGGAATATGAGCTTCCGTCGAGGACGACTTCATTTCAAGAAGGGGAGGATGATGAGGACATCAATACCATTGTTACACCCACAGCCCCTACTGCTACATATACTGGACCAATTACTAGAGCTCGCATGACGCCAATTAAATTATCGTACTTTCGTTTCTTGGTAATGATTCTAATGTTCATGAGAATATGATGCTGCCTAAATTGGATACATTTGTTTTGCTTACAAATGAAGGCCCTAGCTTGGAGAAGGATGGACATTGAGCAAGAACAAGCATGGAGATAATGCCATGCTAAGGGAACAAGAACGGAGTTACAAGTGATGATTTCAGGACTTTAAAGCCACCATAATGGGTGCATGAAGCCTTGGACGAAATATACAAGATGCTACTTCATAAATGTCGTCCGAGGCTATTCTAGGTGCTGCGTCACCTTATTAGTGGGCCAGGCCCATGTAATTTCAAAATACTTAAGTATAGGCTGTTTTTAGAGTCCGTATGTGTGGGGAAACAAGAGTTAGGGTTGATTTGGACCCCTACACCAAGGGCCACGAAATTCCCCTCTTCCTCCATATATACAGCCCTTAGGGCACCGTTTAGACCTTGGGTTTTGTTTAGATTAAAAGTTCGCCATAGCTGCAACTTCGCGCATTTCGTTTGTGTTCAACGACTGCACAAAGGCGCCACAGAACCCCACCTTGATCAATAAAGCTTTCATCTTATATTCGCAATATCCAGATTGCAATCTCAGTTTCTTGCTTGTTCTTCGTTTGCTCGCAGGAAACAGCCCTCGTGGTCGTTGATCGTGCTCGGCGTGGTCAATAACCCTCGGAAGTTGGTTTAGCGATTGCTAAGGCGCGACGTCTCGCGACGTTCAGTAGTCGGATCGTCAAGGTCGACTCCCACAGAAACGATAGCCACCATCTCATCGAAACATCGGGACACCTTTGCCTCTATCATGCATCATGTGCTTCGTCCTTACATTGGAGTCTTTGTTGTGGTTTACTTCGACGATATTCTTGTGTTTAGCAAAACCATGAAAGAACATCTTAATCATGGTAGGGCTGTTTTGCAAACCCTTCGCAAGGAAAGTCTTTACGCAAACATGAAAAAAAATGCACATTTGGTGTTGACAAAGTGGTTTTCTTGGGTTTTGTAGTATCTACAAAGGGTGTCCATGTTGATGAATCTAAAATTGAAGCAATTAAAACTTGGCCCCAACCCATTAATTTGCAACAAGTGCGTAGCTTTCTTGGTCTTGCGGGTTTTTATCGTTGCTTTGTGAAAGATTTTAGCACAATTGCCGCTCCTTTGCATTGCCTTGAGTAAGAAGAATACTCCCTTTGTTTGGGGAACTTTGCAATCAACCGCTTTTGATGAGCTCAAGTCTTTGCTTACTCATGCTCCGATTCTTGCTTTGCCGAATTTTGACAAAACTTTTGAGGTTCATTATGATGCAAGTGGTACCGGAATTGGCGGAGTTTTGATGCAAGAAAAACGAGCCATTGCTTATTTTAGTGAAAAACTCTCCGGTGCTCAACTTAATTATCCCATCTATGACAATGAATTGTATGCTTTAGTGCGTGTGCTACATGTTTGGGAACATTACCTTAGACCTCATGATTTGTCATCCATACCGATCATGAAACACTTAAGTACCTCAAAGGTCAAACTAAGTTGAACAAGCGTCATGCAAAATGGAGTGAATTTATTGAATCTTTTCCTTATGTGATCAAGTACATTAAGGGTAAAGAAAATGTAGTTGCCGACGCGCTTTCACGCATATGCATGCTTGTCACTCAACTTGAGTTGAATGTTATTGGTTTTGAGCATATAAAAGACTTGTATGAGCATGATCCATCTTTTGCTATTCCTTATGCTAAGTGTTTGACGCATACTTCTTGGGAACAATATTACATCAAGGATACTTATCTTATGAGAGCTAACAAACTATGCATTCCCGAGTCTTCTCTTCGTTTGCTCCTTTTGCAAGAGGCTCATGGAGGCGGACTCATCGGACACTTTGGATGCGACAAGACATTCGCCTCGCTCTCCAGCAACTACTTTTGGCACAAGATTTCCGCGACGTCTCACGCTTCACCAACCGTTGCTCTACATGCCGCAAAGCTAAGTCTAAAGATAAATCCCATGGTCTTTACATGCCCCTTCCTATTCCTTATCAACCTTGGGAAGACATTAGCATGGACTTTGTACTTGAGTTGCCGAGAACTCAAAATGGAAAGGATTCCGTGTTTGTTGTTGTGGATAGATTTTCTAAGATGGCACATTTCATTCCTTGCAACAAGATAGACGATGCTTCACATGTTGCAAATCTCTTTTGTAGGGAAATATTGCGACTCCATGGAGTACCAAAGACAATCGTCTCCGTTCGTGACGTCAAGTTCTTGAGTTACTTTTGGTAGACCCTATGCGCCAAGCTCGGAATCAAGCTCTTGTTCTCATCGGCATACCATCCTCAAACAGACGGCCAAATGGAGGTGACGAACCGCACACTATCCACTCTACTTCGTGTCTTGATCAAGAAGAACATCAAGGAGTGGGAAGCATGTCAACCCATCGCCGAGTACGCCTACAACCGTGCAAGACATTCGACTACCGGCAAGTCCCCCTTCGAGGTCGTCTACGGCTTCAACCCGTTGTCCCCATTGGACATTCTACCTCTTCCTCTACAAGAGCGCACCAACATGGATGCGAGTGCACGGGCAAGCTACATCAAGAAGATGCATGACGATACAAGACAAACCATCGAGCACCAAGTACAACGACTAGCGACCAAACTCAACGTCAACAAGCAACCCATGGTTGATGTAGGGTGGAACCCTATGTGGACGATCTTTCACGTTTGGAGAGGATCCCTATGAGGAACACGAAGAACGAGCGGAAGAGCACGAGGGAAATCACGGGGAAAACACAAGAGAATCACTCAAACCAACAAGATCAATCACACATGTGCTAGATCGATGAACACAAAGGGGGATACATGATTCAAGGTCAACAAAGGACGATACAAACGGTAGCCGTTCTTCTCCGTGAGGAGGTCTTGATGGGGGCCACCCAAGAGGGGGTCTGATGAGGACATGATTACCTTGGATACGACCAAAAATATTGCATACATGTATATTTGTGAGGTGTATGGGACATTTGTACAATCCACATATGAAGATAAGGGAGAAAGAGATGTTTACCTGCTGTTCAAAAAGTTCTCTCACGTCACTTTTGGCCCAAGAGAAGATAGAGTCCAAGTCTCTCACGTTCTGGACTCAGATTCGGACTGCACATTCATACCTGACTCAAAACGTCAATAACTTTTTCATACGGACTCCAAATTGGTTGATTCTTTTTTTGTTGGAAAATAGATTTCGTGCATTTTCTAACCCAATTGGAATCACCTTAAAATCCGTCCGGAGCGTTGAGTTATGGACGAAACAATCTGATGCTGCAGCAGAATCCGAGTCAAACAACAAGTCCAAAGGTGTTACGTCACCTCCACTTGGGCCCATTGGCCTTGTACGACCTAGGGTTAGTGTTAGGCTGCCTTGGGACGTCCTCCCACCTCCTTGGCCGCCACCCCTTGCTCCTATATAAGTAGATCCATCTAGTAGCTTTTTCCTTGGGATTTGTTTAGTTAAAAGTTAGCCATTGCAACTTCGTGTACTTTGTTTGTGTCCAACGACCAGACCAAGACCGCTTACGGATCCCCACCATTATCAATACTTCATATATATTCGCAATATTCAGATTGCTTTATCATATTCTTGCTTGTTCTTCGATTGCTTGCAGGAATAGACCTTCGTGGTCGTTGATCGTGCTCGGCGTGGTCAATAACCTCTCGGAGTTGGTTTAGCGATTGCTAAGGCGCAACGTCGTGCATGTTTGTAGTCGGATCGTCAAAGTCGTCTCCACCAAATCGATAGTTATCATCTCATCGAAAGATCGGGACACCCTCGCCTCTATCAAGTGGTATCAGTTTTCAGGTTGCTCGGTTAATTTTCTTACCTATTGTCCAAGAAAAGGCCACCAGAAAAGTTAGATCTATTCATCATTTGTCCTTGCCACTCCAAGCCTTTGCAATTTTCTTTTCATTGTTTGCATTATTGAATTATCAGTTGCATCGTCGTGTCGAGTTGCTGGTCTTAGTGTCTAGTTCCTTTAGAGTTTCGAGTTCTGTTCACATTAGTCACGCCGCCGCTGCATCATTATCCCTTCCGCTGTCCACCATACCATCCATCAATTTCCACCACGTGCTACGCACTATTCATTGTCATAATCATAGTTGAGGTCATTCACATCTTCGCTTGATCCAATCTGCATCTTATCTAGTTTGTTTTGGAAAAAGAGAAAAAAAAAGAGAGAAAAAAAAGTAAAAAAAAAGTCAGAGAAAAAAAGAGAGAAAGAAAAAGGAAAAAAAGTGTGAGAAAAAAAAACAAAGTTCGGATCTATCTAGACTCAATCTCGTAGCTGAATTCGGATTGGAATCTGTTTTGTGCACTGTTCAGTTAAACAGGCATAACTTCCTCATACGAAGTCCGTTTTGGCTCCACGAGTACTCAAATTAAAGCTAGAGACGAGCCGCATCTAAATAGTTGCAGAAGCTAGTTCAATATTTGGCACCTCAAAATCGGCTTCTAAATAGGTCTTTTTGCCCTCCGAAGTTCGTGAACACAGCTTATTCCAGTTTTTAAACCAGTTTTAGAATTTTTGACTCCTCATATCAACTCGAAATTGAGTGATTCTTTTTGCATTGGAAAGCTTGAGTTAGTAGCATTCTTTGAAAAAATTTATCAGAAAATTGGCTCAAACTTTTCAAGAGGAAAATTGGAGAGAGAGTTGTTGTATATCCTGCTTGGCAGTTGTTTTTCATCATTATCTTTACTGCCGTTGTGATCTTCACTTATATCTTGCTGTCCAGAGCTACTTATTATCCTTCATTGATGCTAGTTGTGCTACGCCGTGACCTCATTAGTGTTCTAGGCTCGCGTCTCTAGTCCGGTCTAGCCTAGGACCAGCACAGTACCGTCGTTGAGCGTTTATTCAACATTGCATCTCTGAATTGATTATTGATAATCTTTTGCTACCATATATAGCCAACCCAGCTCCACATATTTGATGCGGAGCATCCTACGGTCATCACCATGTCAAGAGTCCGTTTGGCAAGTGACACGTGCAACCTCTACTTCTCATACATAAAGGTGAATCTTCTCCTTTACACGTGTTCACTTGACCCCTTCGAGGATGGTATACTACTTGACACTTCTCCCGTGTGCATGCATAAGTATTGTCGGAGCTTCACGGATGTCGAGGAGGAGTGCAAGCGCCAAGGAACGACTACACCGTCCATGAGGGAAGCATGGAAGAGAAGGAGGAAGAGAACACGGCGCTCCAGAGCGAGCGGTACTACCGCCCACCCAAGCGGTACTACCTCTAAGGCCACCCAAGCGGTACTACCGCCCCTCCAAGCGGTACTACCGCTCAAGCGTACTACCGCCATGAGCTCAGTACTACCGCCCTGCTGTCTTGCAGCAGCATGGCCTTGGCCTTGTATCCTCTCCCACTTACCCCTTCGTGGCTTAGACTATAAATAGACCACCTCCACTTCCTTTCTAGGGTTAGCAAATATGATAGCTCATTCTTAGGTGAGCTTTGCTCCTACCTCTACTCATGAGAGAGAGAGAGACTACCACTCCCATGGAGTTCAAGACCTCCATGTGAGAAGATCCTGCGGGATATCATCAAGACCCCCTTGCGGGAAGATCTGTCTAGGATATCATCAAGACCTCCTCTTGGAGATGAACCATACCTTGTATCTTTCCCTTTGTTGTTCATGTACCTTGTGATCTTGTGTGTTTGATTGTCTAGTGGATGTGTGATTGGACTTGTTCTTGAGTGTTTCCCCTTGTGATTTCTCTTCGTTCTTCCCCGTGTTCATCGTGTTCTTCGAGGGATCCCACTCCAAACGTGAAAGATCGTCCACGTAGGGTTCCGCCCTACATCATCTATGGTATCAGAGCCACGTTGATCACGTTTTTGGAGCCCCTACCCCGTGTTTTCTAGCTTGATTTTGTTGTTTTTGTCCTAAATCCGAAAATCCCCACCAAAAATAGCCCCCAAATTTTTTTTGTGATCTGTTGGTTTGATGATGTTTTGTTGATTTTGATCCGTGGATTTGCTTGGTTTCAAGTGGATCTAGCATTCCCCCAAGTTTCCCCTCTTTCCATCCACAAAATCCATCGAATTTTGACCCCGAAATCATCCATTTCCGCCCCAAAATCGCGCCCCTATCCGGATTTGCGAAAAATCCCGACACGAGCGGTACTATCGCTTCTTCCAAGCGGTACTACCGCTTAGCACCTCCAAGCGGTACTACCGCCTTCCAAGCGGCACTACCGCCTCCCGAGCCAGATTTTGCGAAAAAACCCGACACGAGCGGTACTACCGCCCGTTCCAAGCGGTACTACCGCTTACGAGCGGTACTACCGCCCTCCCAAGCGGTACTACCGCCCTAGCCAGTTTCAGCCTTCCGACTTTCACCGTTTCGGCCATAACTAATTCATCCGGAGTCTGATTTTGACTTTCTTTAGCTCGTTTTGAAGCTATTGACATCCCCCTTCCAATAAAAATACTACCATCACCATTTGACTCCATCAAATTTTGTGAACTTTGGCATCTTTGCCTAGGGCTTCCGCCACATCCTCTGCATAACCACCACCGACTTCCGCAACCTAACCAATTTGTTCCCCTTTGCATTTGAGGTTGTTTGAGTTGTGATTCGAGTCTCCTAAGGTGTCTAGGCTACTTAGGGACGGTTACATCTTCATCAACCACCACCACCACCATAACTTCCGCATAAGCTTGCCCACCATACACTTCCGCCACCCCAACTTAACCCAATCTTGTTGTGTTGAGAGTTGTGTCTCCTAAGGTGTTTCGGCTACTTAGGGACCGTGCTACCAACTCCGACACGTGTATAGCCCATCATTCCACTTTCGCATTGCCAAGTGCAAACCACCACCGCTTTCCGCTACCACCACTTTGACAATTGAAGTTTGAGATTTTGAGTTCACGGTTTTTCCGTTTCCTAAGGTGTTTCGGCTACTTAGGGACGAGTCTCCATCATCTTGGTATCTACATCAAGAACACCGCCACTCATCATCGCAGCGACGGTAACCTCGACGACACCATTGTATATTCCCTTGCAAATTGCATTGTTAACCCCTAGCCCATTTTGCGTCACTTGCCTATCGAGACTAGCCATTTGAGTATTGCCGGGCCACGTTACTTGTGCACATTAGTAATCTACACCATCCATTGCATACATACCATATCATCTTGGTATCATCATATCATCCATTGTGTCACAATATCGTTCCCAGATATACACAATAGCTATCTTGGTTTGTGCATTGTGCAAAAGTGGCCATACATACAAAAAAAGAGAATAAGCTTTTAAGCAAAAGAGAAATAGCAAAGAGCTTGTAAGCAATAGCCATAGCATCCAAATATATCATATGGTATCATACTTGATCATCTTGGATCATTGTGAGAGAAACACCGGAACCATACATACATAGCATACTTGGGATAGAAAGTTTATCCATTTTGCATCTTATAGGTTGTGCACAAGTGTCGATCCGCCTATTGAGCAATCGTGCTAGCGTCTCTCTTGAGTTGTGCAACACGAGCGTTTTGGTGGATTCCACATTTTGAGCTCATTCCTTGGTTGCACGGCCCCATTTATCTATCCGTGTGTGTGTTTCCGTGCCACATATTGCTATTGGTCTACTTGTTTCGCTTATAATTTGTGAATCTCTTTCAACATTATTGACTCTTGCTAACATTTTGCATCAAATTTTGTGCCACTATCCTCACCGAGCTCTACCATAAGCTTTACTTGATAGGTGTGAGTGAACAAGTCCGGTACCAATTCCACTATTCTTTCATCTCACATTGAGTGACACGGGATACATCCTCAACTTTGGGAAAAGGTAACTTGGTATTGTTTATCTCATTTCCTACTCACTCTACTCGAGTCTTCTGATGGATAGGCAAGGCATTTCACCTTCGGTCTACAACAACAACAATGAGTTCGCTTCCACGAACAACAACTCCGACGCCAAGATGCAAGCTCAAATGGAGGAGATCAAAGCCCTCATCAAGGCCTACAAGCAATCTTCCTCATCTTCGAGAAGACGCTCAAGAGCCCATGCTTCCGAGCTACCGTCTCCGGCAAGATCACATCGGCATCGACACCATCACCAACAAGAACGTGAAGGTCAAGAGCTCTACATCAACAAACGCTCAATGACTTCACCATCTCCCTTGGCATCTTCACCAAGCGACTTCAAGGCATCTTCGCCTACGGACATACGGCATCTTCGCCAACAAGAACCTCAAGGCTACGCTCAAGAGAAGCTCCCCAAGCTCAAGTCCGTGACTTCACCGAGCTACTACGACCTCGACATCGACCATGCGATTCCTTTCTATGGGACTCAAGAACCCGAGGAGTACCTCGAGTGGGAGCGTTTGATGGACGACTACCTCAAGCTACATCAAGTTCCTCCCGAAGATCAAGTGAAGTGCGCCACAAGAAACTTCCACGACTACGCCTCGACATGGTGGCTTCACACACCTTCGGAGTGCTACGAGATGAGTTGGCCCAAGATGAAGAGAGCTTTGCGGCGAGAGTTCGTGCCTCCAACCTACACGGAACAACTTCGACGCCAATTGGAGAACACCATCCAAGGATCCAAGTCCATCGACGCGTACTTCAAGGAGATGAAGATTGCCTTACGACGAGCCGGCGTGGACGACCCCATGTCAATGAAGTTCCACTTCATGATGGGATTGCACAATGACATCTCCAAGACCATCTTCCTCGAGAACTTCAAGTCCATCGACGACTACTACATTGGTGCTCTCAAGGCGGAACAAGAATTCATGAAGGCCAAGGCTTCTCCACCCCAAGCACACTTCGCGGTGACCAAGCTCTACGACAAGCATGAGGCTAGTACCACCACGATGTCCAAGCCCGACAAGCTCCAAGACGATGCTCCCAAGTGCAACTTCACCGCCATCCCTCTTTGTGGCATTGATGATGCCGAGTCTACCTTGACTCTTTTTCAAGATGGTGCGGCGACACGTACGACTACGGAGACCTTCAAGGACCAAGCTTTGGAGGCAAGGGACAAGGTGGCGAGCAAGGATGATGCTTCCATCTTTGGAGGCGAGTGATGATGTGCCATCTTCGCCTTCATCCACGGCGCGGCGGTGGCGACATGATCGAGCACGGGATTTTCCCTTCGGTCATGGAGGAGAGTGATGTTGTGCCATCTTCGGCCTTCATCCACAGCGACGATGACGAGATGATCGAGCATGGGATTTTCCCTTCGGTCATGGAGGAGAGTGATGATGTGCCATCTTCGGCCTTCATCCATGGCGACGATGATGAGATGGTTGAGTATTTCACCTCGAGCATGGCGACGTATGATGACTTGAGTGACTTGTGCCACCATATTGAGAGTGAGAGTGCCTTCACCACTAGCCCTATATATGATGTGTTGCCACAAATCCCATGTGAGGAGAGCCACAACCCCCACCACTTGAGTGAGATGAGTGACTCCACCATATGTGACTTTGAGTGCACCTACTTTGAGGGAGTGAGTGAACCACCACATAGAGAGTGGGATAGTTGATAGGTCTCGTGAGGCCATTTGCATTTCTAACGACTTGACCTCTAGCTCTATTGTGTCTTCTCATTTGGTGCTAGGTCCCATTTATGATGACGCCCGATCCTCGGCGACTTTGTCCTCCCTTTGGACAAGACGATGGCCATGGTGGACTATGATGCACCCCCCACATGGTTCCATCAAGATGAAGATGACCACCATTTGGTCTTTCCCACCTCACCTACACCACTTGAGTGGAATGACAAAGGTAACATAGGTGAAGGTGATGCTCAAGTCCCACTAGTGGACATTCTTGACATTGATTGCTTGCATGATGTTGATCCACCTAGTACCTTACTTCATGCTAGTATGATTTCCCCATGTGATGATTTGCCCATTTATGATGAATATGATGATTCTCATGTGGAGTCTATTAGTAGTGATGCCATGTTACATAGGATCTCTTGTGACAATTCTTTAGGTCACATCATGTTTGATAATCCGCTTGACTTGTCATATGCTATGCATGAGATCAACCATATGTCTTATTTGCAATCTCTTCATAGTGACTATGCATATGCCATTAAAATGAACCCAATTTGCACATATGGCATAGATGACAAGTCCATGGTTATTGGCATTTGTTTTTCTTGTGATGATATTGATATGCTTCCTTTGCATCATTTATCTCATATGCCATGCCATAACTACCTAGCTTCGGATATGCATTGTTTTGGATGTTTTCCATTTTCTCCATATGATGTTTCCTATATTGCTCATGAGGAGACCCCCATAGTTTCCTCATACATTTTAGGAGATTTTGATTCATCCTATACATTGCATGATCCCAATACTTGTGTGCACCATATGCTCCCCATGAATAAACATTATATTGATGTGCCATATACATGCATTCTCAATTTGTGTCCGCATCGTGTCATACATAATAACTATTCTTTCATGATGGATGACATGTTCTTATACCATGCATCAAATTTCTTTGAGCGATGCTTATCTTGTGCTAACTCACACGTGCACATACACATCATGATGGATGATGTGTACATTTACCACGCGCACAATTTCTTTGGTTTGTGTCTCTTTTGTGTAGGTACCCATGAATACTTGTCAAACTCGCAATCCCACGAGTTGACAAAACGAGCTCTAGAGAGCAATGATGACTTGGGATCCCATGGATTGCCTTTCCCACCGCTCACTTCGCGCAAACACTTCGCGCATTTCTTTTACATGGCCCTCACATGGTTATGGGTAGTTGTTCATTATATATCCTTTGCCCATCTTGCCATGTTCACTTTGCATGATATGCCCATTCCTATGCCTTTGCCATGCATTTGTGACCCATGCTTTGCATTACACATGATGATTGATTCTAGTACTTGTATGTGTATTTGCAAGCGTGGTGGAGATACTGTTTGGTATTGCCATGATTGCTTTGTGCCCCATGCCTATGATGACACTATGATCTTGCTTTTTGTTCGTGCTTGCGATATGTCATGTGCATTCCCTATGCCTATTATTTGTTTACATGACATGATTGCCATGATTTCTTCTAGTGTGTTGCATCCTCGCTCCACTAGTTTGCACGACTTGATCTCTATGCTTGCTCATGTTGCATCACCCATGATTCATACGTGCTCATCTCATGCGGTTGATGACAACCATCTATATGCTTTGCACATGATTGATATTGCTTCTTCTCATATATCTCCATGTGTTGCCTCTCCCATGCTAAATGACTTGCTTTGTATGGAGTGCAACAATGCCCTTAATCTTGCTCATGAGATTGCCCCCATAGCATTCTCGCATATATTTGGAGATTTTGACATAATTCTTGTGAAGCATGCTTGCCTTACTTCTTTGCACCATATACCTAGTGCCATGAATATCGCCATTGTTGCATCATATTATTCATGCACTTGTGCTTCTAATGGTCAGGTGCAAAGATGAGAACCATCATGATGGATGATGTGTTTATCTACCATGTACATACGTTCTTTGTTTTGTTGTGTGCATGTGTAGGATACTTGGACTTTGTGTCGACTTCCACTTCACGTGAGTTGACCATTCGAGCTCTTGAGAGCGGGCCTCATACATTCTACCACGACTCGCTTCTACACGTATTTGCTTCCACTTGGCATTGTGAAGAATGCACAAGGACACGCCTTCAAGGTGACATCCTTCTTGAGCTTGGATATTGTGGATCATACTTCATGTGTTGCTTGCACCATTTGCACGCATGTGCTAGATATTGCTTTCACCCATGATTGCCACATTTCCATGCTTCATGACATATATACCTTGTGTGTTGCATCCAATTCTTGGATTACTTTCTCCTATCACATGCTTGGTTGCAACAATGTCATTCCTTCCCATATGCCAAGTCACATTGATTGCTACATGCTTGACTTGATTGCCTCACACATGATGAACAATTGCTCTTTCTATTGTGTTGAGTGCCACAATATGTTCACTACACCCTATGCACATTATGCTTGGATTGTCTTGCACTTGACCCATGTGTTTAGACACTTCATTTTATTTGGTGTTGTGAATACTTCCTATGCCTACCATCGACCATTTGTCGAGCGCTTTATACATGATTGCTATGATCTTGAGGTAAATGCTTATTCTCTTGTCACACATATTTGCATCACTACCTCACGTTTACATGTTTGTTTCCATGATGACCTTGATTTTGATCAATTCATATGCTTACATGCCATGTCACAATCCTTTGTCACACCCTATGCTATGCTTGATGACGACACTTGTTTGGTGAATCACCTCTTGAATGCTTGGTTTTGCACTAACGCTAACCACATTTGTTTTTCCAAGTGTTTGTTCCATTTGCTCCTTTTGAAGGAATCACAAGACGGTGTGACATTGGAGAGTGCCCATTTCGAGCTTCATGATGACAAGTACTTGGTGATCGTCCACTTCAACACGGCGATGCTATCTCTTTCCCATGGTGATTTGGTCTACGATCCGAGGTCGGATCTTTCCCAAGGGGGAGGGGATGATGCGGAGCATCCTACGGTCATCACCATGTCAAGAGTCCGTTTGGCAAGTGACACGTGCAACCTCTACTTCTCATACATAAAGGTGAATCTTCTCCTTTACACGTGTTCACTTGACCCCTTCGAGGATGGTATACTACTTGACACTTCTCCGTGTGCATGCATAAGTATTGCCTGAGCTTCACGGATGTCGAGGAGGAGTGCAAGCGCCAAGGAACGACTACACCGTCCGTGAGGGAAGCATGGAAGAGAAGGAGGAAGAGAACCTGGCCGCTCCAGAACGAGCGGTACTACCGCCCACTCCAAGCGGTACTACCTCTAAGGCCACCCAAGCGGTACTACCGCCCCTCCAAGCGGTACTACCGCTCAAGCGGTACTACCGCCCTGCCTGTGCGCAGCCGCGGGCCTTTGGCCTTGTATCCCTCTCCCACTTACCCCTTCGTGGCTTAGACTATAAATAGACCACCTCCACTTCCTTTCTAGGGTTAGCAAATATGATAGCTCATTCTTAGGTGAGCTTTGCTCCTACCTCTACTCGTGAGAGAGAGAGAGAGACTACCACTCCCATGGAGTTCAAGACCTCCATGTGAGAAGATCCTGCGGGATATCATCAAGACCCCCTTGCGGGAAGATCCGTCTAGGATATCATCAAGACCTCCTCTTGGAGATGAACCTTACCTTGTATCTTTCCCTTTGTTGTTCATGTACCTTGTGATCTTGTGTGTTTGATTGTCTAGTGGATGTGTGATTGGACTTGTTCTTGAGTGTTTCCCCTTGTGATTTCTCTTCGTTCTTCCCCGTGTTCATCGTGTTCTTCGAGGGATCCCACTCCAAACGTGAAAGATCGTCGACGTAGGGTTCCGCCCTACATCAATATTTCTACACCGTGTATACGTACGTTCCCCTGGCAATTGCTTTACACAATCTTCAGAGTTACTTGACACCGCTGGTTGCCTGTCACCACCTGCTGCATGGTAAGAACTTGTAAGATATTGATATTTGCTATACTGTGAGCGTTTTACCACCACATCCTAGTAGTTCATAGGAACATTATTCTCGTATTTTGTTTCTTGTTTCTACTAATCATGACAGGTTCCGGAGATAGAAGTTCTTGGGCGACGGACACATCTTCATCATCACGAGAGTTGGGACAACACACACAAGCATATGGTCAGGGTATGTCTTTACCATCATTTGAGGGTAGATTTAATCCTGCTATTTATCTAGCTCGGGAGCTTGAATTAGAAGAAGTTTTTAGTCACCATGATTTTTCTGAACTTGAGAGAGTACGAGCTACCACTAGAGCATTTACTGGTTTTGCTTCTGTTTGGTGGAGTGTACATTGTAAGAAAAACATTGATAACCAACCCATAACTTGGAAAGTTTTGAAAGCTGTAATGAGACAACAATTTTTTCCTCCTTACTATCATCGTGAATTGCTTCGCAAATTGGAACAATTAAAACAAGGCAGTAACACTGTTCATGCTTACTACCAAGAGTTCAAATCTTATATGCATCATTGTGACATAGAAGAATCTGAGAATGATACAATGAATAGATTTTTTGGTGGTTTGAACCATGATATTCAGGCACGATTTCACTATATTCCTCGTTGCATTACTGGTATGTATATTCGCGCTTGTACCTTTGAGAGACAGATACAGGAGGATGCATTGGGTGACTACAACAACTACTATTCCAGTTCATGCTCACCATCGCCGGTTGGTTCCTCCACCGTTGCACCAACTAGAGCAGCCCCACCCCAGATTGTGAGCGCGACATCATCTCAAGTGTATGGTGCATTGTCAACGCCCGTACCTACATCAGCTACGTCTTTGCGACAAGGTAACAGTAAAGGTATTAATGATATAACTTCACATGATAATGATGCATCCCTAGTTAACTTGAATGCATCATGTGTTGAGTTAACTGGTGATTTGAGCACATCACCTATTTTAGAGAATCTTGATACTATCATGAATGCGTCATGTGATCAAACAACTGAAATACCAACAATTTTGAGAGCACCCATTGAATTAACTATTGATGCAAAAGAATCAATGTTTAATCATTTTGATACGACCTCTAATCTTGGTGATGATTCTGTGTCGAATGACTCATTGCATGTTTGCTTATCTAAGCATGTTGTAGCATGTAAATTTGATTCAAATAAGGTTTATTCACCAATGTTGGGATGGTTTAATGATGAACATTGTCAATCTCTTGAAATAAATAAGAGCTTCACTTATATGTGCAAACTGAGTTGCAGTATTTTCAAGCCTTCTAGTTCTTGTGCTAATTTGTTGGCTTTAGATTTTATGAACTATGCAAGTTACTCATCTATTCATGTGTCATATATGCAAAAATCAAGGGAAGTAAAAATGGATGACGTATATATATACAACATGTACACCTTGTCTCTTTTGTTAGCCACATTTCAGATTAAGCAACGCCGAGGACGGCTTTGTTTTCAAAAAGGGGAGGATGATGAGGACATGACTACCTTGGATGAGACCAAAAATATTGCATACATGCATATTTCTCAGGTGATTTCTAGTGCAAACTATTCAATAATATATTTATATTATCCAGGACAAAAATACTTCACAAACTTTTGTGCCATGTCTAATTGCAGGTGTATGGGACATTTGTACAATCCACATATGAAGATAAGGGAGAAAGAGATGTTTACCTGCTGTTCAAAAAGTTCTCTCACGTCACTTTTGGCCCAAGAGAAGATAGAGTCCAAGTCTCTCACGTTCTGGACTCAGATTCGGACTGCACAGACATACCTGACTCAAAACGTCTATAACTTTTCATACGGACTCCAAATTGGTTGATTCTTTTTGTTGGAAAATAGATTTCGTGCATTTTCCAACCCAATTGGAATCACCTTAAAATCCGTCCGGAGCGTTGAGTTATAGACGAAACAATCTGATGCTGCAGCAGAATCCGAGTCAAACTACAAGTCCAAAGGTGTTACGTCACCTCCGCTTGGGCCCATTGGCCTTGTACGACCTAGGGTTAGTTTTAGGCTGCCTTGGGACGTCCTCCCACCTCCTTGGCCGCCACCCCTTGCTCCTATATAAGTAGATCCATCTAGTAGCTTTTTCCTTGGGATTTGTTTAGTTAAAGTTAGCCATTGCAACTTCGTGTACTTCGCTTGTGTCCAACGACCAGGCCAAGACCGCTTACGGATCCCCACGTTTATCAATACTTCATATATATTCGCAATATTCAGATTGCATTATCATATTCTTGCTTGTTCTTCGATTGCGTGCAGGAATAGACCTTCGTAGTCAGGCTGATCGTGCTTCCGGCATCGTCAGTAACCTCAGGAGATTGGTTTAGCGATTGCTAAGGCGCAACGTCGTGCACGTTTGTAGTCGGATCGTCAAAGTCGTCTCCACCAAATCGATAGTTATCATCTCATCGAAAGATCGGGACACCCTCGCCTCTATCAGAGCCAATCTCCAATGTCGCTCCTCCGTTCAATAGATGTAACATGTAGGCAACAAGAAAGAAACAACAATGAAAGAGTGACCCATCCAATATGCAAACTTGAGGATGGCTCAAAGAGAAGGAGTTCACCTTTATGAGGATGTCGAAAATGTTGGTGTCGCACATCGTGTATGCCTTCACATAACCAATATGTCTCATGACGGTAATGCCTTGTGAATCCTTCAAAACGAAAGAACATGACAAACACTCGGAAAAACAAATGAGGTTAGCGGAAGTGCGAAACCTATCATTCGTGTGGTAAGATACCCAACAAGTGTATGCATCATGCTCATCATAAGAAAGTACAAGGGAGCATTTCATAGTATGGAGGCATATGATGCGAGAACAACCAAATACAATAGGCTCAAGTAAACAAGCATGCATCACAAGTGAAGTGTCAAAGTCTCCAAGATCATGAAGCATAGAGGCAACTATAGGAGGCAAGCGACAATAAACAAGATATATCATGTGAGAGGCATGAACATATATGTCATCAACCCAAGAAAGCAAGTGATAGTGGAACATGGGTGATGCAACATAGCAAGCAATCATATCAATCAAGTGAAGCAAGCTAGTAGTGCGAAGATGCAACGTACTAGAAGGAATCAAGGCAATCATGTCATGGGTGCAAATAGTGTGCATGAATACTTCACATGACGTGTCACAAGCATGAAGGCAAGATATGAGCAAAATAGCATCAATAGTATGGGGCACATGATAAACATGGCAATAGCAACAAGGATCTCCACCAAGCATGCAAATACACATAGAAGTAGCATAATATTGAATCATGGGTATATGCAAGCAAGGGTCACAATTGCATGGCAAAGGCATAGAAGCAAGTATAGCATGCAATGTGAACACGGTAAAATGAGCATAAGGTGACAAGTGGTAAATAGCCCATAGCCGTGTGAGAGCCAAGTAGAAGAGATGCGCGTAGTCCTTGCGCAAAAGGAATGGTGGGAATGAAAGTCCACGGGATCCCAAGTCATCATTGCTCTCAAGAGCTCGTTTCGTCAACTCATGGGATTGAGAAGTTGACGAGTGTATGTGGGTACCTACACAAAACAAAGACAAAGGGAAAATTGTGTGTGCGTGGTAGATGTACACATCATCCATCATGATGCGCACATGCATGTGTCGGTTAGCACAAAATATCCAATGCTCAAATAAATGAGATGCGTGATATAGAAACATGTCATCCATCATGATAGGTTTGTTGTTATGCATGGCATAATGGAGACTCAAATTGTGTAATGCATCATGAGAAATATCTAGAGCATTGTTATTCATGGAATGCATATGGTTCAAGCAATCATGGAAATCATGCAAAGGATGGGATGAATCAAAATCTCCTAATATGCATGAGGAAACTATGGGGGTCTCCTCATGAGCATTAATGGAAACATCACATGGAGAATATTGACAACATCCAAAACAAAGCATATTTGGTTCAATGTGATCATGGCATGACATAGTAGATGAATTGCACAACTCATGTAAAGGAAGCATGGCAATATCATCACAAGAGAAGCAAAAGCCAATGACCATCATCTCGTCATCTATGCCATAAGTGCAAATAGGATTGATTTTAATGGGGCATGCATAGTTACTATGTTGAGATTGAAATGAGGCTATATGGGAGATCTCACTCATAGCATATGACAAGTTCAATGGATTGTCAAACATGAAGTGACCAATAGAATTTTCACAAGATATCCTATGAAGCATAGCATCACAACTAGGCAACTCAACATGCTCATCATCATATTCATCATAAATAGGTAAGTCAAGACATGAAGAAGTCGCACTAGCATGAAGCATGGGAATAGGAGGGTCAACATCATGGGAGCAATCGATGGTAAGAGAGTCCACTAGTGGGACAAGAGAAGCACCATCACCTATGTTACCTTTGGAGCGTCGCTCATGTGTTGTAGGTGAGGTGTTGAAGATCGTCTCGTTGTCATCTTCATCTTGATGGAACCATGTGGGGGGTGTATCATCGTCCACCATGGCCATCGCTGCTCCAATGGAGGAATAGACTCATCAAGGATAGGCATGTCGTCATGTAGGAGACCTAGCACCAAAGAAGAAAACACACTAGGAGTAGAGGTTAAGTCGTTAGAAATCATAGTGGCCTCACATGCCGCCTCAACTACCTCACTCACTAAGTGTTGTGGCTCACTCACTCCCTCAAGGATGCTCTCACTCGTATGGTGGGTGGAGTCACTCAAATGGCGCTCAACCTCACATAGGATGTGTGGCATGCTCTCGTCATGGGGCTAGTGGTGGTCACACTCATCCTCTCATAGGAAATGCTCTCAATGTCACGTATGGTGGAGTCACTCATGGGGTGGTGGCTCTCTCACATGGCAATTGGGGCATCTCGACATATGTGGGTGCCGAGATATGTAGGTGTAAATGTCTCCATGCGCGGTCGCAGTAGCTTGACTCGGAGTATGAGTCCAATGTGGGCGCTGTCTTCATGTTGTTGAAGAGGTTCGTTTGTCGTCGTGGGTCGAAGGGGATGGCCCTTGCTCGACCTTCTTGTCGCCGCCTTGTTGTTGGAGGCCCATATGATGTGGCACCTCATAGCTCGTCTCCATGACCGAAGGGAATGTCCCATGCTCGCCATCTTCCTCGAGGGGCTTTCAAGATGGAAGTGTCGCCCTCGTCAGAGGGCGTCGCCTTGGACTTGATGAAGTCGATGTAGGCGTATTTCATGGGAAGTAGGCAAAGATGCAGACGTCCAAAGGCTTAAGATGCCTTGAGAACACTTGGCGAAGATGCCGAAGTGGTTGATGGAGCCGTAGCGCCGCCTTGGTGGTGCTCGTCTCGCGGTCTTCTCTTGTGCTTATGAAGCTTCGACTTGGCGTGGTGGGACTTGTGCGTTATGCTTGTGGAGCATCTTCATGAAGATGATGTCGTTGTCGTGCTTGAGCTCGTAGTAGATGTCGCTCGTCGTCGTCGTGCACATGATGCTTGAGGTGACTTGCCCTTCATGACGATGTTGATCACGAACGTGATGGTGGTCGCCATGTAGATGTGGATGAGGACGATTTGCGCTTGCATCTTTTTCGCATCCAAGACTTGTGGCTTGAATGTCGCCGCTTTGAAGATGACGAAGGGAAGAAGACTTGATAAAGGCCGAATCTCCTCCATCCTTGCATCTTGCTCCTCTTTATGTGCAGCAAGCTTCTTGTCAAGTAGTCCCTTCTCCTTGCTTCGGAGTGATGAATGTTGATGGCGATGTTCTCGGCGCGCCTCGCAATCTTGATTGTGTGCCTTGCACTTGTCGTTGTAGATCAAGAGAGACGCTTTGGTGATGTAGTTGTTCACACCGTCGTTGTTGTCGAAGACCGGAGATGAAATGCCTTGCCTAGCCATCACAAGACTCGAGCAAATATGAGTGGGAGAAAGAGAAGAACTTATACCAATGTACCTTGACCGATGTTGAAAATGAATCAAGTTCACTCAAATGCGGACAATGAAATAGCACTATTGGTACCAATCCTTGTCGGTTCTCACACCTACACAAATAAAGCTTATGGACGAGCTCGGTGAGGATAGTGGCACAAAATTTAATGCAAAATGTTAGCAAGAGTCAATAATGTTGAAAGAGATTCACAAATTCGCAAGTGAAACAAATGGACCAATAGCAAATAATGGCACGGAAACACACACACGGATAGATAAATGGGGTCGTGCAACCAAGGAATGAGCACAAAATGTGGAATCCACGAAAACGCTCGTGTTGCACAACTCAAGAGAGATGCTAGCACGATTGCTCAATAGGCGGATACTTACACTTGTGCACAACCTATAAGATGCAAAATGGATAAACTTCTATCCCAAGTATGCTATGTATGTATGGTTCCCGGTGTTTCTCACACAATGATCCAAGATGATCGGATATGACAATCTTATATGCAATATGGTATGATGCTATGGCACTTGCTTACAAGCTTCTTTGCTCTCTTTCTTTTGCTTAAAAGCTTTATTTTTCTTTTTCTTTTTTTTTGTATGGCCAATTTTGCACAATGCACAAACCAAGATAGCAATTGTGTATATGCGGGAACAAACTTGAGACACAATGGATAATATGATACCAATATGATATGGTATGGTATGTAATGGAAGGTATGATCACTAATGTGCACAAGTAACGTTGCCGGCAATACTCAAATGGCTAGTCTCGATAGGCAAGTAACGCAAAATGGGATAAGGGGTTATCAATGCAATTGCAAGGGGAATGTACAATGGTGTCGTCGAGGTTACCGTCCTTTGCGATGATGAGTGGCGGTGTTCTTGATGTAGATACCAAGATGATGGAGACTCGTCCCTAAGTAGTCAAACACCTTAGGAAACGGAAAAACCGCGAACTCAAAATCTCAAATGACAAATGTCAAATGGTGGTAGCGGGAATGCGGTGGTGGTTTGCACTTGGCAATGCGGAAGTGGAATGATGGGCTATACACGTGTCGGAGTTGAAGCACGGTCCCTAAGTAGCCGAAACACCTTTGGAGACACAACTCACAACACAAACAAAATTGGGTTAAGTTGGGTTGGCGGAAGAGTATGGTGGGCAAGCCTATGCGGAAGTTACGGTGGTGGTGGTAGTTGATGAAGATGCAACCGTCCCTAAGTAGCCTAAACACCTTAGGAGACTCGAATCACAACTCAAACAACCTCAAATGCAAAGGGAACAAAATTGGTTAGGTTATGGAAGTCGGTGGTGGCTATGCGGAGGATGTGGTGGAAGCCCTAGGCAAACTTGCCAAATGTACTTCGCTTGTGTCCAACGACCAGGCCAAGACCGCTTACGGATCCCCACGTTTATCAATACTTCATATATATTCGCAATATTCAGATTGCATTATCATATTCTTGCTTGTTCTTCGATTGCGTGCAGGAATAGACCTTCGTAGTCGCTGATCGTGCTTCCGGCATCGTCAAGTAACCTCGGGAGATTGGTTTAGCGATTGCTAAGGCGCAACGTCTGCACGCTTGTAGTCGGATCGTCAAAGTCGTCTCCACCAAATCGATAGTTATCATCTCATCGAAGATCGGGACACCTCGCCTCTATCGAGCCAATCTCCAATGTCGCTCCTCCGTTCAATAGATGTAACATGTAGGCAACAAGAAAGAAACAACAATGAAAGAGTGACCCATCCAATATGCAAACTTGAGGATGGCTCAAAGAGAAGGAGTTCACCTTTATGAGGATGTCGAAAATGTTGGTGTCGCACATCGTGTATGCCTTCACATAACCAATATGTCTCATGACGGTAATGCCTTGTGAATCCTTCAAAACGAAAGAACATGACAAACACTCGGAAAAACAAATGAGGTTAGCGGAAGTGCGAAACCTATCATTCGTGTGGTAAGATACCCAACAAGTGTATGCATCATGCTCATCATAAGAAAGTACAAGGGAGCATTTCATAGTATGGAGGCATATGATGCGAGAACAACCAAATACAATAGGCTCAAGTAAACAAGCATGCATCACAAGTGAAGTGTCAAAGTCTCCAAGATCATGAAGCATAGAGGCAACTATAGGAGGCAAGCGACAATAAACAAGATATATCATGTGAGAGGCATGAACATATATGTCATCAACCCAAGAAAGCAAGTGATAGTGGAACATGGGTGATGCAACATAGCAAGCAATCATATCAATCAAGTGAAGCAAGCTAGTAGTGCGAAGATGCAACGTACTAGAAGGAATCAAGGCAATCATGTCATGGGTGCAAATAGTGTGCATGAATACTTCACATGACGTGTCACAAGCATGAAGGCAAGATATGAGCAAAATAGCATCAATAGTATGGGGCACATGATAAACATGGCAATAGCAATAAGGATCTCCACCAAGCATGCAAATACACATAGAAGTAGCATAATATTGAATCATGGGTATATGCAAGCAAGGGTCACAATTGCATGGCAAAGGCATAGAAGCAAGTATAGCATGCAATGTGAACACGGTAAAATGAGCATAAGGTGACAAGTGGTAACTAGCCCATAGCCGTGTGAGAGCCAAGTAGAAGAGATGCGCGTAGTCCTTGCGCAAAAGGAATGGTGGGAATGAAAGTCCACGGGATCCCAAGTCATCATTGCTCTCAAGAGCTCGTTTCGTCAACTCATGGGATTGAGAAGTTGACGAGTGTATGTGGGTACCTACACAAAACAAAGACAAAGGGAAAATTGTGTGTGCGTGGTAGATGTACACATCATCCATCATGATGCGCACATGCATGTGTCGGTTAGCACAAAATATCCAATGCTCAAATAAATGAGATGCGTGATATAGAAACATGTCATCCATCATGATAGGTTTGTTGTTATGCATGGCATAATGGAGACTCAAATTGTGTAATGCATCATGAGAAATATCTAGAGCATTGTTATTCATGGAATGCATATGGTTCAAGCAATCATGGAAATCATGCAAAGGATGGGATGAATCAAAATCTCCTAATATGCATGAGGAAACTATGGGGGTCTCCTCATGAGCATTAATGGAAACATCACATGGAGAATATTGACAACATCCAAAACAAAGCATATTTGGTTCAATGTGATCATGGCATGACATAGTAGATGAATTGCACAACTCATGTAAAGGAAGCATGGCAATATCATCACAAGAGAAGCAAAAGCCAATGACCATCATCTCGTCATCTATGCCATAAGTGCAAATAGGATTGATTTTAATGGGGCATGCATAGTTACTATGTTGAGATTGAAATGAGGCTATATGGGAGATCTCACTCATAGCATATGACAAGTTCAATGGATTGTCAAACATGAAGTGACCAATAGAATTTTCACAAGATATCCTATGAAGCATAGCATCACAACTAGGCAACTCAACATGCTCATCATCATATTCATCATAAATAGGTAAGTCAAGACATGAAGAAGTCGCACTAGCATGAAGCATGGGAATAGGAGGGTCAACATCATGGGAGCAATCGATGGTAAGAGAGTCCACTAGTGGGACAAGAGAAGCACCATCACCTATGTTACCTTTGGAGCGTCGCTCATGTGTTGTAGGTGAGGTGTTGAAGATCGTCTCGTTGTCATCTTCATCTTGATGGAACCATGTGGGGGGTGTATCATCGTCCACCATGGCCATAAATGTCTCCAATGGAGGAATAGACTCATCAAGGATAGGCATGTCGTCATGTAGGAGACCTAGCACCAAAGAAGAAAACACACTAGGAGTAGAGGTTAAGTCGTTAGAAATCATAGTGGCCTCACATGCCGTCTCAACTACCTCACTCACTAAGTGTTGTGGCTCACTCACTCCCTCAAGGATGCTCTCACTCGTATGGTGGGTGGAGTCACTCAAATGGCGCTCAACCTCACATAGGATGTGTGGCATGCTCTCGTGCGTGGGGCTAGTGGTGGTCACACTCATCCTCTCATAGGAAATGCTCTCAATGTCACGTATGGTGGAGTCACTCATGGGGTGGTGGCTCTCCTCACATGGCAATTGGGGCATCTCGACATATGTGGGTGCCGGAGATATGTAGGTGTAAATGTCTCCATGCGCGGTCGCGTAGCTTGACTCGGAGTATGAGTCCAATGTGGGCGTCGTCTTCATGTTGTTGAAGAGGTTCGCGTTTGTCGTCGTGGTCGAAGGGGATGGCCCTTGCTCGACCTTCTTGTCGCCGTCTTGTTGTTGGAGGCCCATATGATGTGGCACCTCATAGCTCGTCTCCATGACCGAAGGGAATGTCCCATGCTCGGCCATCTTCCTCGAGGGGCTTCCGAAGATGGAAGTGTCGCCCTCGCTCGTAGGCAGTCGCCTTGGACTTGATGAAGTCGATGTAGGCGTACTCATGGGAAGTAGGCAAAGATGCCGTACGTCCAAAGGCGAAGATGCCTTGAGAACACTTGGCGAAGATGCCGAAGTGGTTGATGGAGCCGTAGCGCCGTCTTGGTGGTGCTCGTCTCGCGGTCTTCTCTTGTGCTTATGAAGCTTCGACTTGGCGTGGTGGGACTTGTGCGTTTGCGCTTGTGGAGCATCTTCATGAAGATGATGTCGTTGTCGTGCTTGAGCTCGTAGTAGATGTCGTTCGTCGTCGTCGTGCACATGATGCTTGGAGGTGACTTGCCCTTCATGACGATGTTGATCACGAACGTGATGGTGGTCGCCATGTAGATGTGGATGAGGACGATTTGCGCTTGCATCTTTTTCGCGCTCCGAAGACTTGTGGCTTGAATGTCGCCGCCTTGAAGATGACGAAGGGGAAGAAGACTTGATAAAGGCCCGAATCTCCTCCATCCTTGCATCTTGCTCCTCTTTATGTGCAGCAAGCTTCTTGTCGAAGTAGTCCCTTCTCCTTGCTTCGGAGTGATGAATGTTGATGGCGATGTTCTCGATGCGCTCTCGCAATCTTGATTGTGTGCCTTGCACTTGTCGTTGTAGATCGAAGAGAGACGCTTTGGTGATGTAGTTGTTCACACCGTCGTTGTTGTCGAAGACCGGAGATGAAATGCCTTGCCTAGCCATCACAAGACTCGAGCAAATATGAGTGGGAGAAAGAGAAGAACTTATACCAATGTACCTTGACCGATGTTGAAAATGAATCAAGTTCACTCAAATGCGGACAATGAAATAGCACTATTGGTACCAATCCTTGTCGGTTCTCACACCTACACAAATAAAGCTTATGGACGAGCTCGGTGAGGATAGTGGCACAAAAATTTAATGCAAAATGTTAGCAAGAGTCAATAATGTTGAAAGAGATTCACAAATTCGCAAGTGAAACAAATGGACCAATAGCAAATAATGGCACGCGGAAACACACACACGGATAGATAAATGGGGTCGTGCAACCAAGGAATGAGCACAAAATGTGGAATCCACGGAAAACGCTCGTGTTGCACAACTCAAGAGAGATGCTAGCACGATTGCTCAATAGGCGGATACGACACTTGTGCACAACCTATAAGATGCAAAATGGATAAACTTCTATCCCAAGTATGCTATGTATGTATGGTTCCCGGTGTTTCTCACACAATGATCCAAGATGATCGGATATGACAATCTTATATGCAATATGGTATGATGCTATGGCACTTGCTTACAAGCTTCTTTGCTCTCTTTCTTTTGCTTAAAAGCTTTATTTTTCTTTTCTTTTTTTTTTGTATGGCCAATTTTGCACAATGCACAAACCAAGATAGCAATTGTGTATATGCGGGAACAAACTTGAGACACAATGGATGATATGATACCAATATGATATGGTATGGTATGTAATGGAAGGTATGATCACTAATGTGCACAAGTAACGTTGCCGGCAATACTCAAATGGCTAGTCTCGATAGGCAAGTAACACAAAATGGGATAAGGGGTTATCAATGCAATTGCAAGGGGAATGTACAATGGTGTCGTCGAGGTTACCGTCCTTTGCGATGATGAGTGGCGGTGTTCTTGATGT
Organism: Aegilops longissima; assembly: GCA_021605205.1. Lineage (NCBI taxonomy): Eukaryota > Viridiplantae > Streptophyta > Magnoliopsida > Poales > Poaceae > Aegilops > Aegilops longissima. Next base: position 72,486 of record JAHIAM010001537.1, read on the forward strand.
AGATACCAAGATGATGGAGACTCGTCCCTAAGTAGCCGAAACACCTTAGGAAAGCGGAAAACCGCGAACTCAAAATCTCAAATGACAAATGTCAAATGGTGGTAGCGGGAATGCGGTGGTGGTTTGCACTTGGCAATGCGGAAGTGGAATGATGGGCTATACACGTGTCGGAGTTGAAGCACGGTCCCTAAGTAGCCGAAACACCTTTGGAGACACAACTCACAACACAAACAAAATTGGGTTAAGTTGGGTTGGCGGAAGAGTATGGTGGGCAAGCCTATCACGGAAGTTACGGTGGTGGTGGTAGTTGATGAAGATGCAACCGTCCCTAAGTAGCCTAAACACCTTAGGAGACTCGAATCACAACTCAAACAACCTCAAATGCAAAGGGGAACAAAATTGGTTAGGTTGCGGAAGTCGGTGGTGGCTATGCGGAGGATGTGGTGGAAGCCCTAGGCAAACTTGCCAAATTTTCAAAAATTTGATGGAGTCAAATGGTGGTGGTAGTATTTTTATGGGAAGGGGGATGTCAATAGCTTCGAAACAAGCTAAAGAACGTCAAAATCGGACTCCGGATGAATTAGTTATGAACAAAACAAAAATCAGCCATGCGAAACTACGGAGTTACGGACGTCCGGAAATGGTCGGACATCCGTAAATTCAGTTCGGGTTAGGGGTTCCGGTCGTCCGGAAAAGGTCGGACGTCCGGTCGTTCCAGGGGCTCCGGACGTCCGTAAAACTCCGGTCGTCCGGTGGGTCGGGGTCAACTCGAAAATTGAGATCCGGGACGCGATTTTGGGCGGAATTTTGGGATTTTGGGGTCAAAATTGAAGAGATTTTGTGGATGGAAAGTGGGGAAACTTGGGGAGATGCTAGATCCACTCGAAACCAAGCAAATCCATGGATCAAAATCAACAAAACATCATCAAACAAGCAAATCACAAAAAAATTTGGGGCTATTTTTGGTGGGGATTTTCGAATTTGGGGAAGAACACAACAAAATCAAGCTAGAAAACACGGGGTAGGGGCTCCAAAACGTGATCAACGTGGCTCATGATACCATAGATGATGTAGGGCGGAACCCTATAGCGTCGATCTTTCACGTTGGAGCGGATCCTACGGGGGAATCACGAAGAACGAGCGGAAGAACACGAGGAAATCACGGGGAGGAACGAGGGAAAACACTCAACCAACAAGGAATCGGTCACACAAATGCTAGATCAAAGAACACAAAGGGAGATACATGATTCAAGGTCAACAAAGGACGATACAAACGGTAGCCGTTCTTCTCCGTGAGGAGGTCTTGATGATGGTCTTCTCCGCAAAGGGAGGTCTTGAATCCAAGGTGTGATAGAGGCAAAGGTGTCCCGATGTTTCGATGAGATGGTGGCTATCGTTTCTGTGGGAGTCGACCTTGACGATCCGACTACGATCATGCGAGACGTCGCGCCTTAGCAATCGCTAAACCAACTTCCGAGGGTTATTGACCACGCCGGAGCACGATCAACCTGACCACGAGGGCCTGTTTCCTGCGAGCAAACGAAGAACAAGCAAGAAACTGAGATTGCAATCTGGATATTGCGAATATAAGATGAAAGCTTTATTGATCAAGGTGGGGTTCGTGGACGCTTTGTGCGGTCGTTGAACACAAACGGCACGCCAAGTTGCAGCTATGGCGAACTTTTAATCTAAACAAAACCCAAGGTCTAAACGGTGCCCTAAGGGCTGTATATATGGAGGAAGAGGGGGAATTTCGTGGCCCTTGGTGGAGGGGTCCAAATCAACCCTAACTCTTGTTTCCCACACATACGGACTCTAAAACAGCCTATACTTAAGTATTTCGAAATTACATGGGCCTGGCCCAATAATAAGGTGACGAGCACCTAGAATAGCCTCGGACGACATTTATGAAGTAGCATCTTGTATATTTCGTCCAAGGCTTCATGCACCCATTATGGTGGCTTCAAAGTCCTGAAATCATCACTTGTAACTCCGTTTGTTCCCCTTGCATGGCATTATCTCCATGCTTGCTCTTGCTCCAATGTCCATCCTTCTCCAAGCTAGGGCCTTCATTTGTAAGCAAAACAAATGTATCCAATTTAGGCAGCATCATATTCTCATGAACATTAGAATCATTACCAAGAAACGAAAGTACCGATAATTTAATTGGCGCATGCGAGCTCTAGTAATTGGTCCAGATATGTAGCAGAGGGGATGTGGGTGTAACAATGGTATTGATGTCCTCATCATCCTCCCTTCTTGAAATGAAGTCGCCCTCGACGGAAGCTCATATTCCTCACCCAAATAAGGCTTCAAATCTGCAATGTTAAAAGTGGGACTAACCCCAAAATCTGCAGGCAGCTCAAGTTTATATGCATTATCATTTATTTTCTCTAACACCTTAAATGGACCATCAAGACGTGGCATTAGCTTTGATTTGCGCAAATTAGAAACCTATCCTCACGCAAATGTAACCAAACAAGATCTCCGGTGCAAAGACAACATGTTTTCTACCCTTATCTCCAGCAAGTTTATATTTAGCATTCATACGCTCAATGTTTTCCTTAGTTATCTCATGCATTTTAAAATCAATTCAGCACGTTCTTTAGCATCAAAATTAACCTTCTCCGAAGATGGAAGAGGCAACAAATCAATAGGTGCACGAGGTAGGAAGCCATACACAATTTCAAAAGGGCACATCTTAGTAGTAGAATGCAATGAACGATTATAAGCAAATTCAATATGAGGCAAGCATTCTTCCCACATTTTCTTATTATTCTTCAAAACAGCCCTAAGCATAGTAGACAATGTTCTATTGACTACTTCAGTTTGTCCATCAGTTTGGGGTGACAAGTAGTACTAAAAAGCAGTTTAGTCCCCAACTTAGCCCATAAACATCTCCAAAAGTGGCTAAGAAATTTAGTATCACGATCTGAAACAATAGTATTTGGCACACCATGCAAGCGAATAATTTCACGAAAGAACAAATCAGCAACATTAACAAGATCATCGCTTTTATGACATGGTATAAAGTGTGCCATTTTCGAGAATCTATCCACGACAACAAATATGCTATCCTCCCTTCTTTGTTCGAGGTAAACCTAAAACAAAGTCCATAGATATATCCTCCCAAGGAACACTAGGCACGAGCAAAGGCATATATAAACCATGAGGATTGAGTCGTGACTTAGCTTTTTGACATGTAGTGCAGCGAGCAACAAAACGCTCAACATCCCGTCTCATCTTTGGCCAAAAGAAATGTGTAGCAAGTATATCCTCCGTCTTCTTCACGCCAAAGTGTCCCATTAATCCTCCTCCATGCGCCTCCTGCAACAACAAAAGACGAACAGAGCTAGCAGGAATGCATAGCTTGTTAGCACGGAACACAAAACCATCATTAATAACGAACTTGTTCCATGTTCTTCCCTCTTTACAATTCTGCATTACATCTTTAAAATCAGCATCATGCACATATTGATCTTTGATGGTCTCCAAACCAAATATTTTGAAGTCAAGTTGTGAAAGCATAGTATATCGACGAGACAAAGCATCAGAATAACATTTTCTTTACCCTTCTTGTGTTTAATGACATAAGGGAAAGTCTCAATGAATTCAACCCATTTAGCATGTCTACGATTCAGTTTAGCTTGACTTTTAATATGTTTCAAAGATTCATGATCAGAATGTATAACAAATTCTTTGGGCCATAAATAATGTTGCCATGTCTCTAAAGTCCGAACAAGAGCATATAATTCTTTGTCATAAGTAGAATAGTTCAGACTAGGCCCACTCAATTTTTCAGAAAAGTATGCAACAGGTTTGCCATCTTGTAATAACACACCTCCTAATCCAATTCCACTAGCATCACATTCAAGCTCAAAAGTCTTATTAAAGTCAGGAAGTTGGAGTAAAGGAGCATGTGTCAACTTATCTTTCAATACCGTGAAGGCTTCTTCCCGTGCGGTACCCCAAACAAAAGGCACATCCTTCTTTGTAAGCTCATTGAGAGGTGCAGCAATGGTGCTAAAGTCTCTCACAAACGCCTATAGAAACCAGCGAGTCCAAGAAAACTCCTCACTTGTGTGACCGTTTTGGGCTGCGGCCAACTCTCAATAGCTTCAATCTTGGCTTTATCAACTTCAATTCCTCGTGGAGTAACAACATAGCCAAGAAAAGATACTCGGTCGGTGCAAAAGGTGCACTTCCCAAGGTTACCAAACAAACGTGCATCACGAGAGCATTAAAAACAGCACGTAAATGTTCCAAATGTTCTTCCAAAGATTTGCTATAAATCAGTATATCATCAAAGTAAACTACCACAAATCGTCCAATGAAAGCACGTAAAACTTCGCTCATTAATCTCATGAAAGTACTAGGTGCATTAGTTAACCCAAAAGGCATGACTAACCACTCATATAATCCAAACTTAGTTTTAAATGCTGTTTTCCATTCATCTCCCAATTTCATACGAATTTGATGGTATCCACTACATAAATCAACTTTGGAGAATATTGTAGAGCCACTTAATTCATCAAGCATATCATCTAGCCTAGGAATAGGATGACGATAACGAATAGTAATATTATTAATGCCTCTACAATCAACACACATACGCCGACGTACCATCCTTTTTAGGCACTAGTATAATAGGAACAGCACAAGGACTAAGAGATTCGCGATATAACCTTTGTCGAGCAGCTCCTGTACTTGACGATAATCTCCTTCGTCTCCTCCGGATTGGTACGGTATGGTGCGCGGTTGGGTAGCGATGCACGGGAATTAAGTCAATTTGATGCTCAATCCCTCGAATAGGTGGTAATCCGGTGGCACGCCTTGTGGGAAGACATCGCGAACTCCCGCAAAATGTTAGTGACAGCAGGGGCAAAGAGGAAGGCACGCCCTCGAATGAAAATAATGCCTCTTTGCACACAAAAGCATAGCAAACAGATTTGCTAGAATCTAGCTCATCAATATCAGATTTGGTGGCAAATAAACATGCACTTTTCAGTTTAATTTCAGAAGCAACATTAGATGGTTTATTATTAGGCTTCATTTGTTGCTCAAATTCTTTTGCCACAATCTGATTTTCACTCTTATTTTCTCCTGTTTTGCTTTATTAGCTCTATTAATATCATCTTTCAAAATGGAATCAGGAGTCATAGGAAGCAAAGTAATATTTTTATCCTTGTGAACAAGAGTATACTGATTGTTTCTACCATGGTGTACAGAATTTTATCAAATTGCCATGGTCTACCAAGTAATAAGGAACATGCTTGCATAGGTACCACATCACAATCAACATAATCAGCATATGTAGAGATACTAAAATGCACACTAACAGACGTGTTACCTTAACCTTGCCGCTGTTGTTGAACCATTGGATGTAGTAAGGATGTGGATGTGGTCTTGTGGTGAGAGAAAGCTTCTCCACCATATCCATGCTAGCCAAGTTGTTGCAGCTCCTCCATCTATGATGACGCGAATAGAACGTTCCTTCACAACTCCCTTTGTATGGAACAAGTTATGCCTCTGATTTTGCTCAGCTTGTGTAACCTGCACACTCAAAACACGTTGAGCAACTAAACATTCATACTGTCAAGATCTTCAGCAGCCATGTATTGCGCCTCAAGATCGAATCATCTCCACCGTGTTCTTCATGTGTAATAAGAGCCAAAGTCTCTTCATCATAGTCACTAGCGGACTCATACCCACCATCCTCGTGAGCAATCATCACACGCTGAGATTGGCATTCTCTCATAAAATGTCCTCTTCCCTTACAACGACGACAAATAATATCACTTGTGTGCCCTGTTGACGCCATGGAAGAAGAAGAGCTCTGTAGGCCCAAGCAGGTGTGCTCTTGGCAGATAGTGGTGGTTGTGCCCTTTCTTGTATCACGGTTGGAGGTGGCAGCCGACGGAGGTGCCGTGTAGTAGAACGTGTGGAAGTAGATGATGCACGTGGTGTCCATGATGAAGGTCGACCTGCAGAAAAGTTAGTCCGCGCCAACGCACTGTCGATCCTGCACTTCACGCTCAGCTTTACAAGCAAGATGGAATAATCGAGTGATATTATTATAATCCTTGTAGTCTAGAATGGTTTGAATCTCTCTATTTAATCCACCCGTAAAACGTGCAAGCATAGCTTCATTCTCCTCAACAATACCACATCTAATCAAGCCAGTTTGTAATTCCCGATAATATTCTTCACCGAATTTTTCCTTGTCTTAAGCGCTGCAATTTTGAAGTAATTCACGTTGATAATATGGAGGAACCCAACGAGTACGCATAGCAGTTTTCAAAGCAGCCCAAGTAGCTGGAACAGGATATAATCTACAATGTTCGACCACCAAACACATGCAAAGCTAGTGAAAGCACAAACAGCAGCAGGAACACGTCTCTCCTCGTGATATTGTAAACATGTAAATCGTTGTTCAGTTTCTAATTCCCAAGTAAGATATATATCAGAACATATCTACCCTCAAATGGTGGAATATTCAATTTCAGTTTAGGAGATGGTCATGATCTCGCACTGAAGGGGAGCCCAACATCGCCATTATTTGCATGTGGACGACCTGGTGGTTGTGGTGCTGGTGGTTGCACGTAGTTCGATGTTGATCAACCTCATCCTCGTAAGCTCTCACATAATCATCCTCCCCGCCGCAGCAGCAGGAGCCATGTATATCAACAAAGCAGCACCAAAGAGCTTGGCCAGTGAAGAGGGACACGGGAAGCTCGGCGGAGGGCTGTTTCGCGATGTGGAGGTAGTCCGTGTTGTTGTAGTAGAGGTGCGTTAGGTGCAGCCGGTGGTGGTGGTGGTAGACGCGCGAGCAATTCATTAAACTTGATATCGAGCTTTGTTTCGAACGCCTTCTCAATGCCATCTATCTTCTCCATGGCCTCTTCAAATCTATTTAGCACATCGTCCACCTGCCCACTCATCATTTGTTGAAACTTATCATGTAGCGCTTTGTTTGTCATGTTCTCCCGGTCGGTCTCGTCGGCTTGTGATCCTGCCATGGTTAGCAGCAATAGAAACACACAAGAATATGATTGACAGACTACTAGGAAGTGGTGGTGGTGGTGTGGTGGACAATCACAAACCGTCAAGCAAATCTCAAATTCTTACCAGTTCTTACCCAGAAGAAGCGGTGATCGGCAACCGATGTAGTCAAAACTCTCAAAGCTTGGATAGAGCGATTACTGGGGAGAGTCAAACGCACGATGTAGATGTATGTGGAGCTGGGAAGGCTTATAATATGGTAGCAAAAGGGTCAGCAATAATCAATTCAGAGATGCAAAGTTGAATAAACGCTCAACGACGCAGATCAGGCTGGTCCTAGGCTAGACCGTGCTAGAGACGCGAGCCTAGAACACTAACAAAATCACGGCGCTGCACGGAAACAACGGAAAAGCACACTCTGAATTTTTTTCGCTCTTTTTTTTTTTTTTTTGCGCTTTTTTTTTTTTTTTTTTTTTTGAAAAATCACTATAATGGCGAGTGTCTCAAAACTCTTCCAGTGTCAAACCGACAGGATGGGCACGAAATTTTTCGACCAAAATTTTTTTTTGACCGCCGGACCCAAAAGCTGAAACGGGTCAAAAAAAACTTTCTATAACGGCGACTGTCTCAATCCACTTAGAAACACCTAAAAATAGGGTAGCCAGAAAATTTTTTGACAAGTACGTTTTTGGAAAATTTTGGGCCTAAACGGAGGGTGGTTTCCAGACTCTTTTTTTTTTTTTTCCGAAACCTACTCCGGCAAGGAAACACGAATCGGAAACTAGATGGATCTCGAAAACAAACCTAATATGAGAAAACTCGGATTGGTGGTGGATATATAGTGGTGGTATATGACAACGGTGGTGGTATATGGTAGCGGTGGTGGTATATGGATACGGATTGGTGGTGGTAGATGGATACGGATTCAGAGCGGTGGCGGAAAAGCAATGGTGGTAGATGGCAAGGCGATGATGATGGTGCGGCGTGGCGTGACAACTTATGACCGTAACTCAAACTCTAAAAGACTAGACTCTAAGACCAGCAACTTGACACGACGATGCAACCGCAAATTCAACAAAGCAAAACCCTAAAAAGATTATGCAAAGGCTCGATTGGTTCGGATATGATGAACTAACCCTAATTTTTTTTGTGGCTTTTTCGTGGACAATAGGTATGAAGAACAGACTCGATCTAAACTACGAAAACTGGAAAATCTCACCGAGCAACCCGGAAATCTGATACCACTTGATAGAGGCAAAGGTGTCCCGATGTTTCGATGAGATGGTGGCTATCGTTTTCGTGGGAGTCGACCTTGACGATCCGACTACGATCGTGCGAGACGTCGCGCTTTAGCAATCGCTAAACCAACTTCCGAGGGTTATTGACCACGCCGAGCACGATCAACGACCACGAGGGCCTGTTTCCTGCGAGCAAACGAAGAACAAGCAAGAAACTGAGATTGCAATCTGGATATTGCGAATATAAGATGAAAGCTTTATTGATCAAGGTGGGGTTCGTGACGCCTTTGTCCGGTCGTTGAACACAAACGGCACGCGAAGTTGCAGCTATGGCGAACTTTTAATCTAAACAAAACCCAAGGTCTAAACGGTGCCCTAAGGGCTGTATATATGGAGGAAGAGGGGGAATTTCGTGGCCCTTGGTGGAGGGGTCCAAATCAACCCTAACTCTTGTTTCCCCACACATACGGACTCTAAAACAGCCTATACTTAAGTATTTCGAAATTACATGGGCCTGGCCCAATAATAAGGTGACGAGCACCTAGAATAGCCTCGGACGACATTTATGAAGTAGCATCTTGTATATTTCGTCCAAGGCTTCATGCACCCATTATGGTGGCTTCAAAGTCCTGAAATCATCACTTGTAACTCCGTTTTGTTCCCCTTATGCATGGCATTATCTCCATGCTTGCTCTTGCTCCAATGTCCATCCTTCTCCAAGCTAGGGCCTTCATTTGTAAGCAAAACAAATGTATCCAATTTAGGCAGCATCATATTCTCATGAACATTAGAATCATTACCAAGAAACGAAAGTACCGATAATTTAATTGGCGTCATGTGAGCTCTAGTAATTGGTCCAGTATATGTAGCAGTAGGGGATGTGGGTGTAACAATGGTATTGATGTCCTCATCAAGGTGGGTCGTCTCCGAAGAGGGGCCGCGGTCTCTCTCGTGGAGTAGATCCGGTATGGATGAGCGAAGCTCTATCTAATGAGCTAAATCAACGCTAACCTTAACTAGGAGGAGGTGGAGGAGTATATATAGTCATGGGCCACGAAGAAGTAAGTGAAGGGGTACATGGGCTGCGGCCCAACACTGCTCAGGCGTTAGAGCAAGCGCCGGACGTCCGGAGGGTTCCGATCGTCCGGAGGCTCGGGAAGGTCCGGACGTCCGTAGATTCGGCTCGGGCATGCTTCGGTCGGACGTCCGGAGGGGGTCGGTCGTCCGGAGGCTCGCGGGGTCCCGGATGTCCGGTGATCTTCGGATGTCCGCAGATTTGGTTCGGTGGTCGCTGGCACGGACGTCCGGAGGGGGCCGGTCGTCCGGAGCCTGGGAGTCGTCGGACGTCCGGTCCTGGTCGGACGTCCGGCCGTTGTAGCTTCGGCCAGCTTCCTCTCTTGGTCCTTGTACTTGGTGTCCTCGCCGTCTTGTCCATGGTCTTCCTCCTTGTTCCTGGTCATGCATAGCACATATATTTGAGGTAGTAACCATGTCTCACATGTGGGAAGTGAAGGTTCGGAGAGGAGCGAGTTCACCTTGTGTCCAATGGCGTTTGTTCGAGGTCTCGTCATATGTCCACTTGGGGCTTGGAGAGTAGTCGGAGTGTACATGGTGATGAACGTGGGATGCTCCGCATCACAAAGGCACACCTGTGCCACTGCTTTTGGATCCAAGGGCGATCCTCGATTACATTGACCTTTGGCACAAGGATCTAGACACCCCTATGCCTGATTTTCATTTGACTCCTGGTCAAAGTCACATGCTGACCCATTTCATCACTGAAGAGAAATGGAAATATGAGAAGGCTAGGCAGATCAAGAAGGCTCAGTTCAGGAAAGAGAAGTTCCTGAGGAAAAACGTTGTCAAAATGACAACTGATGATCTCCTCAAGATCCAGTCTGAAATCAAAGCCCTCAGCGATGACTTCGATGCTTATTATGCTGATTGGCAAGGAGCCAAAGTCAGATTTGTCAACCTGACTAAGAAGTTCACCAATGTTGCAGCTCCAATGCAACAAGAAGTTCCTCATCTTGGAGCCTCCGCTCAGCCTCATCAAGAACATGCCAAGACTGGCCGATGATTTTCAGCCCTCTTTGAAGAAAATGCTAGTTCCAGGGCTGATGACTCCATTCCAGCCGCTGAAGAAATTGCCAGGGCATCCACTTGTGGTGCGCCTGAAGAAACTTAAGAAGTCAGGGCAACTGCATCAGTTGCTCCTGAGGAAATTCAAACAGATTCCTCAGCTCCTCCCGCGCCTACACCAACTCCTATCCTTCCATCTGCATCAGATGTTGATGAGGACATCAATACCATTGTTACAACCACAGCCCCTGCTGCTATACATACTGGACCAATTACTAGAGCTCGCGCACGCCAACTAAATTACCAGGTACTTTCGTTTCTTGGTAATGATTCTAATGTTCATGAGAATATGATGTTACCTAAATTGGATACATTTGTTTTGCTTACAAATGAAGGGCCTAGCTTGGAGATGGATGAACATTGGAGCAAGAACAAGCATGGAGATGATGGCATGCATAAGGGGAACAAGAGCGGAGTTACAAGTGATGATTTTGTGGCTTTGAAGCCACCATAACGGGTGCATGAAGCCTTGGACGAAATATACAAGATGCCACTTCATAAATTTCGTCCAGAGGCTATTCTAGGTGCTCGTCACACCTTATTATTGGGCCAGCCCATGTAATTTCGAAATACATAAGTATAGGCTATTTTAGAGTCTCAGATGTGTGGGGAAACAAGAGATAGGGTTTATTTCGACCCCTCCACCAAGGGCCACGAAATTCTCTTCCTCCATATATACAGCCCTTAGGGCACCGCTTAGACTTTGGGTTTTGTTTAGATTAAAAGTTCGCCATAGCTGCAACTTCATCGCATTTCGCTTGTGTTCAATGACCGCACTAAGCGCCACGTAACCCCACCTTCATTAATAAAGCTTTACTCTTATATTCGCAATATCCAGATTGCAATCTTAGTTTCTTGCTTGTTCTTCGCTTGCTCGCAGGAAACATGCCCTCGTGGTCGTTGATCGTGTTCTGCGTGGTCAATAACCCTCGGAAGTTGGTTTAGCGATTGCTAAGGCGCGACGTCTCAAGACGTCAGAAGTTGGATCGCCAAGGTCGACTCCCACAGAAAACGATAGCCACCATCTCATCGAAACATCGGGACACCTTTGCCTCTATCAGATGTGAAGAACACCAAGGCTGCAGAGCGAGCTGCAGCGAAGAAAAGGAAAGCATCAGCTGCTTCAGAATCTTCAGCTCCAAAGAAGATGAAGCCTATGACCAGCTCGTTTGAAAATCCGATTGATGTTGTTCCGATTTCCACCATGCCATCAAAGGACCTTGTTCCTTTTGGTGAAGAATATGTGATCCCTAGCGGATTTGATGAAGAAAATCATTCCGCTGCTTCGTCGGAGCAGATTGATGAAGAAATTGAAGTGGATGCGACCCCTTCAACACCAATCATTTCCTGGCCAATGCCTCAGTTCACAGCTGAAGAGGCTGGCGTTGAAGAAATTGAAGATGAAGATGTGGATATTGGATGCACTACGCCTGTGATGAATGATGACTTTTGGGAAAGTCAGCATCCCAATTATCCACTCTTCACCCCAATACAACAAATATCTCAGTCCCCTGCACCAACCGCTCAACTGGCTCAAGAAACTCATCCCACCTCGCTCATGCATGAAGAAATTCCAGCCACTAGTGCTGAAGAACCTGCTCTGCTGATCCTTTGAACACGCAGATCGCAAATGAAGAGGAACCAGAAAATCCTCACCAAGAAGAACCGAGATTGCGATTCCCGAGGTAGTGATGCAACTCATCGACACTCCTCTGCCAAAACCAAAGGATCCATTCTCGCAAGCAAAAGTTCAAGGCTGAAGACTTCTTTGGTGAGCATGTTTTCTTCACTGATTACAACCCTTATGATTCTGCTCGCATAAGGAAGAGGCGTTTCTGGACTTCTAGTCAAGCCAACTTTTATTCCTCTGTGCTATTCGACAAAGACAAAGTCTTCGATCATACACACATTCCTCACGTGGACATGGAATCTCTGCCAGGCTTCGAGCCAGTCCTCAGCTTTCTTCACGATGCTGGATTGCTGAATTTCTGCACTGACATCTGTGATTGGATTGAAGAACTCAGTCTTCAATTCTATGCGACGCTGCACATCACAGGAAATTCTGAAGATGTGAGCTCATAGGTGCTGGAGTGGATGTCAGAAAATACTCACTACAAGGCACCAACAACTGAATTGCTTCATGCCCTCCCACTCAGTCCTCCCCTTGATGGTGCTTGTTGCATCTACAACGAACCTGAGCTTACAAACCATTACATGCAAGTGCTGATGAAGCCTTTGAAGCCAGGGCAGGCCCCTCGAACCAAATTCCTCGTCAAGGAATTACTGTATGTGCCTCGGACTGTCTATCGCATTCTGACGAAGACAGTGAGTCCTATCAAAGGCCACGACTCAAATGATGAAGAAGTCGTTGGCATCATGAAGAATATGCTTTTCAATATCATTCATGGCGTTCCCGTCAACTTCCATGATTTCTTCATGAGGACTCTGGCAAATATTGCTATGTCACCATTTGAGCTGAAGCCTTATGCACCATGGATTATGAGGTTCATCAGGACAAGGTCTTCACTCAATTACAAGGCTGATACTCTGAACCACTGCAGCTACTTGCCTCCAATTGAAATCCTCAAACGGACATTTTCCTCAGCTGATGACAAAGGCATAGATGAAGGCATTCGTCCCTTGGATGGTCAATTTCGCAAGGCTGCATCCTACTCCACCAATGATGACTCTGCCACACATGACTCGCCGCCAACAACTCGCCAAGCAAAATCCTCAAGCCACAAGACCTGTGGTGATGACCGATTGTGAGTTACTCCTCGCCTTCATCGAAAGTTGATCGCAATCATAAATGGGTCAAGCGCCGCTTGGTTCAATTCTTCACAACATGACCTCAACACACAATGCAGTGAAGAAAACCAATACTACCTCCATGAAACCTTCAACTGCACTCGGGTTGTTCTATCTCATGTCTACAGCGCAGAAGATCTCAAGAAAATGGGTCTCAAGGAAGAATTTGACTGGTCCGCACGCCCACCAAGAAATTCAAGAAGGTCAAGGTTCCTTCCTTGGTGGCCAGCTCCTATTCTTCATCGCGACACTAATGAAAATGAAGACTTGGACGACACTGCGGTAGGCCCTACTACGACAACGGACTTCGACAACGCCGGGCTCCTCCATCAACTTGATATTCTTTGAGGCGTTAGTCCTCGCCGATCCTTTTGGTCATTCGATAACAAAGGGGAGAAATTTGAGTTAGTCTTCAAGCGGGTCTATTATATGGGCATTTTTCTGCTAAGTTACAACTCTCGCTCTTCTGAAACTTTTATTGGATCGAGTTGTAATCTTAAACCCGATGGTGCTCTGATACTTTTGATGTGTTCCTCTGCATGCTTATTCTTTGTTATATGTTAATACACGCATGCTGAATTACATCAGTCACCATCTTTCTTCATGCATTTCAAATTCTTCATATTATATGTCAAATGCGTGTATGAATTACATGATATAGGGGGAGATCTCCATGATTCAACTCTTCAAATGTGCATTGCCTCAAAAGCAAACTCCTCACTATGCACATCTTCAGGGGGAGTTCTTCTATATCTTGCAATCAAATTCCTCAATATCAGTATTTACACTTCATATGTTTATCCCCGTTGAAAACTTAACCTATATTGTCATCAATCACCAAAAAGGGGGAGATTGTAAGTGCATCTAGTGCCCCTTAGTGATTTTGGTGTATTGAAGACTTATAGGTTAAGGGACTAATGTGTTTATGAGTGTACACAGGTCTATAAGTCTATGAGGAGTTTGATATTTACAGAGAAAGTCGACCCCTAAAATTGAAGTTCTTCGTCTGAAGACTTTCTGAAGACTTTGAAAGTGAAGAAATTGGTGTGACCTTGAAGACTTGGTATTCATTTGAGGAACATGAAGCGTGAAGGCTTTTGTTTTCGTAGTTTCGTTTTCTCTTTCTTGAGTCATAGGAAACACCGTACTGTTAAAGGAGGTCGAGGAAATACTAAGGAAAAATTTCCATGTGATGCTCAACTCAAAATCCTACACCTACCAATCCCTTGAGTGAAGCCTTTGAAATCTCATACAGCTTCAGTCAATTTCTTGAAAGGATGAGACGAAGTTCTTCCGTCACGAGGAATTTGTTCGACCGAGGAGTTAGGAATTCGCCAGTGCGGATTGCCTACACAGTGAGGAACATGATAGCCTTGAGGTGAGAGTCAAATTTCCGACTGTTGCTGTGCTGCGCGCCAACTGTCTCAAAATATCTTATCTACCTAACGGTCATATCATTGAAGGGCATTTATGTCTTATCATGTCGGGCTGCTCCCTAGGCTATAAATAGCCGCCCCCTACAACCACTAGCTGGTTGGCTGCTCCGAGAGAAACTAACACTTGTCATTCGAGAGCATCCCATCCTCCGAGGACTTTGAGTGAAAATCATCGAGTGAGGAAAAACCCAAACCCAAACACCTACAAACCCAAAGTGATTGAGCATCACTAAAGAGATTGATCCTGCGTGGGTCCGACGCTTGTTATCTTTGAAGACTGTGCTTCTTCCAGACGGTTAGGCGTCATGGTCTAGAGCATCCAAGAGAAATTGTGGATCACCGAGTGACCGAGTCTGTGAAGGTTTGGAAGTCGCCTGAAGACTTATCACGAGTGATTGGACGAGGTCTGTGTGACCTTAGTTCAAGGAGAATACGGTGAGGACTTGGTGTCCTGAGCTGTGTGCTCAGCGACTGGGTGTCCTTGAGTTTAAATACTCAGCTGCTCCAACCAGACGCATAACCGAGACAAAGCAGTTGGAACTGGTCTACCAAATCATTGTCTTCACCAACCTTACTGGTTCTATTTCCTCAACACATTCATTTCCTCATTACTGTGTTGAGTGTTTGTTCAATTTCCTCAATTTAATTTCTTCAGTCTGTTTGTCTTCATCTTGTGTTATCCTGTGTTTACGCTTTCTGTACTCTGTGCTTGTCTTCATTTCATCATGATGACCATGCCTGTATTCTGTTATGCTTACTTCTGAGTACTTATTCCGCTGCAAGTAGTTCTTCGCTAAGGAATTTCCTCACCGGCAAATTCCTCATTGAAGAATTCATAAAAATCGCCTATTCAACCCCCCTCTAGTCGATATAACGCACTTTCAGTGCTTCCTCTTGACCAATTGAAGCTTGGAGCAAAGTTCTTCACTTGCCAAGTTGTGGCAACTACCTCCATCGATGATGACCTTGACGGACTTTCCATTGATGCTGGCCTTTGTATGGAAGATGTGGCATCGTTGGTCTTCTTCTTGTTGATGTTGAAGAGTCAAGACCTTGTGATGCAGAGCAGCCCTCACTCATCCCCACGGACGTGCCTTCATCTCCCTCAACACCACCGGGACCCATGACAAGAGCCCGAGCTAAGGCTATTGAAGATAAGGTGAACTCGCTCCTCTCCGAACTTCTTATTTCTACCCATGAGACATGGCTACTACCTCATTCAAACTCTATGCGAATCGATACATGGAGGCAAACCAAGGATCCACTACTTGCAAGAGCCAAGACGGCGAGAACCCCAAGTATGTCGAAGAGGAAGAAGGAAGCAGCTGGGTTGTGGCACGGACGTCCGACCCGCTCCGGACGTCCGACGATTCCCAGGACACGGACGTCCGACGCCCTCCGGACGTCCGGAACATCGCCACCCGAATCAAACCTACGGACGACCGGAGCTGACCGGACGTCCGGACGACCATCACCCGAACCCGATCTACGGACGACCGACAGCCTCCGGACGTCCGGACGACCCTCACCCGAGCTGGATCTACGGACGACCGACAGCCTCCGGACGTCCGGACCCTCCTGAAGCCTCGACGACCGATCCGCTACACGGACGACGGCGACTCCACGACAGAGAAGAATCCACGGACGTCGAACACGCCGGACGTCCGGACCTCCCGAAGCCTCCGGACGTCTGACGCCTTCCGGACGTCTGACGCTGATGCGGGCTGAAGCCCATGTACCCTTCGTTTTGACTTCCATTTGCACTAAGACTATAAATAGGACCCTTCCATCCCCTAGTTAGGGCTAGCTTTGGATTTGCTCATATTTCCGTGTGAGAGCCATTGCTCATCCACTTGGCTACTTCTCCTTCGAGATCAGGACCTCTTCGGAGAAGATCCCCCAAGCGGATTCAAGACCCCCTCTGATAGAGGCAAAGGTGTCCCGATGTTTCGATGAGATGGTGGCTATCGTTTTTGTGGGAGTCGACCTTGACGATCCGACTACGAACGTGCGAGACGTCACGCCTTAGCAATCGCTAAACCAACTTCCGAGGGTTATTAACCACGCCGGAGCACGATCAACCTGACCACGAGGGCCTGTTTCCTGCGAGCAAACGAAGAACAAGCAAGAAACTGAGATTGCAATCTGGATATTGCGAATATATATTAAGTATTGATAATGGTGGGGATCCGTAAGCGGTCTTAGTCTGGTCGTTGGACACAAACGAAGTACACGAAGTTGCAATGGCTAACTTTTAACTAAACAAATCACAAGGAAAAAGCTACTAGATGGATCTACTTATATAGGAGCAAGGGGTGGCGGCCAAGGAGGTGGGAGGACGTCCCAAGGCAGCCTAAAACTAACCCTAGGTCGTACAAGGCCAATGGGCCCAAGCGGAGGTGACGTAACACCTTTGGACTTGTAGTTTGACTCGGATTCTGCTGCAGCATCAGATTGTTTCATCTATAACTCGACGCTCCGGACGGATTTTAAGGTGATTCCAATTGGGTTGGAAATGCACGAAATCTATTTTCCAACAAAAAAGAATCAACCAATTTGGAGTCCGTATGAAAAGTTATAGACGTTTTGAGTCAGGTATGTCTGTGCAGTCCGAATCTGAGTCCAGAACGTGAGAGACTTGGACTCTATCTTCTCTTGGGCCATAAGTGACGTGAGAGAACTTTTTGAACAGCAGGTAAACATCTTTTTCTCCCTTATCTTCATATGTGGATTGTACAAATGTCCCATACACCTGCAATTAGACATGGCACAAAAGTTTGTGAAGTATTTTTGTCCTGGATAACATAAATATATTATTGAAAAGTTTGCACTAGAAATCACCTAAGAAATATGCATGTATGCAATATTTTTGGTCTCATCCAAGGTAGTCATGTCCTCATCACCCTCCTAGGGTGGACCCCATCAAGACCTCCTCTCGGAGAAGATCGGCTACTCTTGTATCTTTACCTTTATTGTTCTTGAATCTCGTGCTACTCTATGTGTTCATCGATCTAGCACTTGTGTGATCATTTTCTTGTCGGTTGAGTGACCTCTCTCTCGTTTTCCCCGTGATTTCCTCGTGTTCTTCCGCTCGTTCTTCGTGTTCCTCATAGGGATTCTCTCCAAACGTGAAAGATCGCCCACATAGGGTGCTGCCCTACATCACCTTGGAGACAACAAGAGCGGGGCTTGAATCTTCATCACAAAAGACTTGATCATCTTCGCCTTCGTTGTTCACTTGTCGGTGCATGGCCACTTGCTCAAGGGCTACCATTTCTCCTTCACTCATGGAGTCGAGGAATTGCGTGTCGTTGAAGATCATGGTGCGCTTGTTTGTGCACTCGAAGGACTTGTGGCCTCGGCCGCCGCAAGTGAAACACTTGAAGGAGCTTGTCTTGACGGTCTCATCGGTCGGAGTAGATGATGAAGCACGCGGATTGAAGTTACTTGTAGTAGGAGGAGGACGACTTGAACTTGTCGAAGTTTTCCTGTAGCTTGACTTGTCGCCGGTACTTGATGAGGCTCGAGTTGATGTAGGAGGTGTCGGAGTCGCGATAGCTTGATAATAGGAGCCGTAGGTCTAGGACGAGTACTTGGCGTATTTGAAGTCATCTTGGACTTGTCGCTCGGCCTTGGTCGCTTGATGAACTAGCTCGAGGAGGTTTGAGTATGGTTGGAAGTCGGCAATCCGCTTGATTGGATGGTTGAGGCCGTTCAAGAAGCGTGCCATTGTTTGCTCGTCGTCTTCCTTGACATTGGCTCGTATCATGGCAATCTCCATTTCTTGGTAGTATTCTTCCATCGTCTTCGTGCCTTGTTTGAGGAGTTGCAACTTCTTGAAGAGATCACAATTGTAGTGAGTAGGCACGAGACGAGCTCTCATGACATCCTTCATAGCCGTCCAAGTTGTGATTGGTGGCTCGCCTCTTGTACGTCGTCGCTCAATCACTTGTTCCCACCAAATGAGAACGTAGTCTTGGAACTCGAGTGATGCCATAGCGATCTTCTTCTCTTCATCGTAGTTGTGCAACCGGAAGATTTTGTCGACCTTCAATGCCCATGAGAGGTACTCTTCGGGGTCATTGCTTCCGTTGAACTTGGGCATGGTGAACTTTAGCTTGTCAGAAGCGGAGTTCTTCGTCAAGTAGCGGTTGTGATGTCGCTCTTGTCGTGGAGGAGGATCTCAAATGCTCGCTCTCGAGATGTCGCTCTTGGCGTGGAGGAAGTCTATGATCCACTTGCTCTTGTTGAACTTGAGGTTGAGGTGGGTCTTGGCGAGCTTGTGGAGTAGTTTGAGGAACTTGACGTTGCCCGCGGGGTTGGTAGTTCCTCTCGTGGATTTCTTCTCGAAGGGCTTCCTCTTGATTGCGCCGTTCGTGATTGCGGTTGGCGATGGCTTGACTTGATTCTTGAAGGGCACGTTGCGCCTCAAGAGCTTGCACTTCCCGTTGTTGTTGTTGAAGGCGTTGGGCTTCGGCGTCTTGTTCTTCTTGGTGTAGACGCGCTCGTTCTTCCTCTTGGCGCCGAAGTCGTTGTCGTTCTTGAGCTTGAGCAAAAGCGTCTTGGTTTGAACGGGGACGAGGAACTTGCTCATCGACTTGCTCTTGTGAATGCTTGGCGTGAAGTGGGTTTCGGGATGCATGACGGTCTTGACGTGCGGCTCGTCGAAGAGTGTTAGATGACGGTGTACTTGTGATAGAGGCAAAGGTGTCCCGTCTTTCGATGAGATGTTGGTTTTCGCTTTGGAGGAAGTCGACTTTGACGATCCGACTACGAACGTCAGCGAGGACGCCGCGCTTTAGCAATCGCTAAACCAACTCCGAGAGGTTATTGACCACGCCGAGCACGATCAACCTGACCACGAGGGTCTGTTTCCTGCGAGCAAACGAGGAACAAGCAAGAAACTGAGATTGCAATCTGGATATTGCAAATATAAGATGAAAGCTTTATTGATCAAGATGGGGTTCTGTGACGCTTTGTCCGTCGCTGAACACAAACGGCACGTGAAGTTGCAGCTATGGCGTAACTTTTAATCTAAACAAAACCCAAGGTCTAAACGGTGCCCTAAGGGCTGTATATATGGAGGAAGAGGGGGGGAATTTCGTGGCCCTTGGTGAGGGGTCCAAATCAACCCTATCTCTTGTTTCCCACACATACGGACTCTAAAATAGCCTATACTTGTGTATTTCGAAATTGCAAGGGCCTGGCCCACTAATAAGGTGACGCAGCACCTAGAATAGCCTCGGACGACATTTATGAAGTAGCATCTTGTATATTTCGTCCAAGGCTTCATGCACCCATTATGGTGGCTTCAAAGTCCTGAAATCATCACTTGTAACTCCGTTTATTCTCTTGCGCATGGCATTATCTCCATGCTTGTTCTTGCTCCAATGTCAATCCTTCTCCAAGCTAGGGCCTTCATTTGTAAGCAAAACAAATGTATCCAATTTAGGCAGCATCATATTCTCATGAACATTAGAATCATTACCAAGAAATGAAAGTACCGATAATTTAATTGGCGCGGCGCGAGCTCTAGTAATTGGTCCAAGATATGTAGCAAGACGGGCTGTGGGTGTAACAATGGTATTGATGTCCTCATCATCCTCCCTTCTTGAAATGAAGTCGTCCTCGACGGAAGCTCATCTTCCTCACCCAAATAAGGCTTCAAATCTGCAATGTTAAAAGTGGGACTAACCCCAAAATCTGCAGGCAGGTCATGTTTATATGCATTATCATTTATTTTCTCTAACACCTTAAATGGGCCATCAGCACGTGGCATTAGCTTTGATTTGCGCAAATTAGGAAACCTATCCTTACGCAAATGTAACCAAACAAGATCTCCAGGTGCAAAGACAACATGTTTTCTACCCTTATCTCCAGCAAGTTTATATTTAGCATTCATACGCTCTATGTTTTCCTTAGTTATCTCATGCATTTTTAAAATCAATTCAGCACGTTCTTTAGCATCGAAATTAACCTTCTCCGAAGATGGAAGAGGCAACAAATCAATAGGTGCACGAGGTAGGAAGCCATACACAATTTCAAAAGGGCAGATCTTAGTAGTAGAATGCAATGAATGATTATAAGCAAATTCAATATGAGGCAAGCATTCTTCCCACATTTTCTTATTATTCTTCAAAACAGCCCTAAGCATAGTAGACAATGTTCTATTGACTACTTCAGTTTGTCCATCAGTTTGGGGGTGACAAGTAGTACTAAAAAGCAGTTTAGTCCCCAACTTAGCCCATAAACATCTCCAAAAGTGGCTAAGAAATTTAGTATCATGATCTGAAACAATAGTATTTGTCACACCATGCAAGCTTAATAATTTCACGAAAGAACAAATCAGCAACATTAACAAAGATCATCGCTTTTATGACATGGTATAAAGTGTGCCATTTTCGAGAATCTATCCACGACAACAAATATGCTATCCCTCCCCTTCTTTGTTCGAGGTAAACCTAAAACAAAGTCCATAGATATATCCTCCCAAGGAACACTAGGCACAGGCAAAGGCATATATAAACCATGAGGATTGAGTCGTGACTTAGCTTTTTGACATGTAGTGCAGCGAGCAACAAAACGCCCAACATCCCGTCTCATCTTTGGCCAAAAGAAATGTGTAGCAAGTATATCCTCCGTCTTCTTCACGCCAAAGTTTCCCATTAATCCTCCTCCATGCGCCTCCTGCAACAACAAAAGACGAACAGAGCTAGCAGGAATGCATAGCTTGTTAGCACGGAACACAAAACCATCATTAATAACGAACTTGTTCCATGTTCTTCCTTCTTTACAATTCTGCATTACATCTTTAAAATCAGCATCATGCACATATTGATCTTTGATGGTCTCCAAACCAAATATTTTGAAGTCAAGTTGTGAAAGCATAGTATAGCGACGAGACAAAGCATCAAGAATAACATTTTCTTTACCCTTCTTGTGTTTAATGACATAAGGAAAGTCTCAATGAATTCAACCCATTTAGCATGTCTACGATTCAGTTTAGCTTGACTTTTAGTATGTTTCAAAGATTCATGAGCAGAATGTATAAAAATTCTTTGGGCCATAAATAATGTTGCCATGTCTCTAAAGTCCGAACAAGAGCATATAATTCTTTGTCATAAGTAGAATAGTTCAGACTAGGCCCACTCAATTTTTCAGAAAAGTATGCAACAGGTTTGCCATCTTGTAATGATAGAGGCAAAGGTGTCCCGTCTTTCGATGAGATGTGGTTTTCGCTTTGGAGGAAGTTGACTTTGACGATCCGACTACGAACGTGCGAGGACGTCGCGCCTTAGCAATCGCTAAACCAACTCCGAGAGGTTATTGACCACGCCGGAGCACGATCAACCTGACCACGAGGGTCTGTTTCCTACGAGCAAACGAAGAACAAGCAAGAAACTGAGATTGCAATCTGGATATTGCGAATATAAGATGAAAGCTTTATTGATCAAGGTGGGGTTCTGTGACGCCTTTGTCTGGTCGTTGAACACAAACGAAGTACGCGAAGTTGCAGCTATGGCGAACTTTTAATCTAAACAAAACCCGCCGTCTAAACGGTGCCCTAAGGGCTGTATATATGGAGAAAGAGGGGGGGGGATTTCGTGGCCCTTGGTGGAGGGGTCCGAAATCAACCCTAACTCTTGTTTCCCCACACATACGGACTCTAAAAACAGCCTATACTTAAGTATTTCGAAATTACATGGGCCTGGCCCAATAATAAGGTGACGCAGCACCTAGAATAGCCTATGGACGAATATTATGAAGTGGCATCTTGTATATTTCGTCCAAGGCCTTATGCACTCATTAGGGTGGCTTCAAAGTCCTGGAATCATCACTTGTAACTCCGTTCTTGTTCTCCTTGCGCATGCCAACATCTCCATGCTTGAACTTGCTCCAAGGTTCATCTTTCTTGTCCATGGTAGGCCCTTCATTTGTAAGCAAAACTAATGTGTCCAATTTAGGCAGCATCATATTCTCATGAACATTGGAATCGTTACCAAGAAACGAAAGTACATGATAATTCAATTGGCGTCATGCGAGCTCTAGTAATTGGTCCAAGATGTATAGCAGCAGGGCTGTGGGTGTAACAATGGTATTGATGTCCTCATCATCCTCCCTTCTTGAAATGAAGTCGCCCTCGACGGAAGCTCATCTTCCTCACCCAAATAAGGCTTCAAATCTGCAATGTTAAAAGTGGGACTAACCCCAAAATCTGCAGGCAGCTCAAGTTTATATGCATTATCATTTATTTTCTCTAACACCTTAAATGGACCATCAGACGTGGCATTAGCTTTGATTTATGCAAATTAGGAAACCTATCCTTACGCAAATGTAACCAAACAAGATCTCCAGTGCAAAGACAACATGTTTTCTACCCTTATCTCCAAGAAGTTTATATTTAGCATTCATACGCTCAATGTTTTCCTTAGTTAACTCATGCATTTTAAAATCAATTCAGCACGTTCTTTAGCATCCAAATTAACCTTCTCCAAGATGGAAGAGGCAACAAATCAATAGGTGCACGAGGTAGGAAGCCATACACAATTTCAAAAGGGCACATCTTAGTAGTAGAATGCAATGAACGATTATAAGCAAATTCAATATGAGGCAAGCATTCTTCCCACATTTTCTTATTATTCTTCAAAACAGCCCTAAGCATAGTAGACAATGTTCTATTGACTACTTCAGTTTGTCCATCAGTTTGGGGTGACAAGTAGTACTAAAAGCAGTTTAGTCCCCAACTTAGCCCATAAACATCTCCAAAAGTGGCTAAGAAATTTAGTATCACGATCTGAAACAATAGTATTTGGCACACCATGCAAGTTTAATAATTTCACTAAAGAACAAATCAGCAACATTAAAAAGATCATCGCTTTTATGACATGGTATAAAGTGTGCCATTTTCGAGAATCTATCCACGACAACAAATATGCTATCCTCCCTTCTTTATTCGAGGTAAACCTAAAACAAAGTCCATAGATATATCCTCCCAAGGAACACTAGGCACAGCAAAGGCATATATAAACCATGAGGATTGAGTCGTGACTTAGCTTTTTGACATGTAGTGCAGCGAGCTACAAAACGCTCAACATCCCGCCTCATCTTTGGCCAAAAGAAATGTGTAGCAAGTATATCCTCCGCCTTCTTGACGCCAAAGTGTCCCATTAATCCTCCTCCATGCGCCTCCCGCAACAACAAAAGACTAACAGAGCTAGCAGGAATGCATAGCTTGTTAGCACGGAACACAAAACCATCATTAATAACGAACTTGTTCCATGTTCTTCCTTCTTTGCAATTCTGCATTACATCTTTAAAATCAGCATCATGCACATATTGATCTTTGATGGTCTCCAAACCAAATATTTTGAAGTCAAGTTGTGAAAGCATAGTATAGCGACGAGACAAAGCATCAAGAATAACATTTTCTTTACCCTTCTTGTGTTTAATGACATAAGGGAAAGTCTCAATGAATTCAACCCATTTAGCATGTCTACGATTCAGTTTAGCTTGACTTTTAATATGTTTCAAAGATTCATGATCAGAATGTATAACAAATTCTTTGGGCCATAAATAATGTTGCCATGTCTCTAAAGTCCTAACAAGAGCATATAATTCTTTGTCATAAGTAGAATAGTTCAGACTAGGCCCACTCAATTTTTCGTAAAAGTATGCAACAGGTTTGCCATCTTGTAATAACACACCTCCTAATCCAATTCCACTAGCATCACATTCAAGCTCAAAAGTCTTATTAAAGTCAGGAAGTTGGAGTAAAGGAGCATGTGTCAACTTATCTTTCAATACCGTGAAGGCTTCTTCCTGTGCGGTACCCCAAACAAAAGGCACATCCTTCTTTGTAAGCTCATTGAGAGGTGCAGCAATGGTGCTAAAGTCTCTCACAAAACGCCTATAGAAACCAGCGAGTCCAAGAAAACTCCTCACTTGTGTGACTGTTTTGGGCTGCGGCCAACTCTCAATAGCTTCAATCTTGGCTTTATCAACTTCAATTCCCTGTGGAGTAACAACATAGCCAAGAAAAGATACTCGGTCGGTGCAAAAGGTGCACTTCCCAAGGTTACCAAACAAACGTGCATCACGTAGAGCATTAAAAACAGCACGTAAATGTTCCAAATGTTCTTCCAAAGATTTGCTATAAATCAGTATATCATCAAAGTAAACTACCACAAATCGTCCAATGAAAGCACGAAACTTCGCTCATTAATCTCATGAAAGTACTAGGTGCATTAGTTAACCCAAAAGGCATGACTAACCACTCATATAATCCAAACTTAGTTTTAAATGTTGTTTTCCATTCATCTCCCAATTTCATACGAATTTGATGGTATCCACTACGCAAATCAACTTTGGAGAATATTGTAGAGCCACTCAATTCATCAAGCATATCATCTAGCCTAGGAATAGGATGACGATAACGAATAGTAATATTATTAATGCCTCTACAATCAACACACATACGCCGACGTACCATCCTTTTTAGGCACTAGTATAATAGGAACAGCACAAGGACTAAGAGATTCGCAGATATAACCTTTGTCGAGCAGCTCCTGTACTTGACGATAATCTCCTTCGCCTCCTCCGGATTGGTACGGTATGGTGCGCGGTTGGTAGCGATGCACCGGAATTAAGTCAATTTGATGCTCAATCCTCGAATAGGTGGTAATCCGGTGGCACGCCTTGTGGGAAGACGTCGGCGAACTCCGCAAAATGTTAGTGACAGCAGGGGCAAAGAGGAAGGCACGTCCTCGAATGAAAATAATGCCTCTTTGCACACAAAAGCATAGCAAACAGATTTGCTAGAATCTAGCTCATCAATATCAGATTTGGTGGCAAATAAACATGCACTTTTCAGTTTAATTTCAGAAGCAACATTAGATGGTTTATTATTAGGCTTCATTTGTTGCTCAAATTCTTTTGCCACAATCTGATTTTCACTCTTATTTTTCTCCTGTTTTGCTTTATTAGCTCTATTAATATCATCTTTCAAAATGGAATCAGAGTCATAGGAAGCAAAGTAATATTTTTATCCTTGTGAACAAGAGTATACTGATTGTTTCTACCATGGTGTACAGAATTTTTATCAAATTGCCATGGTCTACCAAGTAATAAGGAACATGCTTGCATAGGTACCACATCACAATCAACATAATCAGCATATGTAGAGATACTAAAATGCACACTAACAAAGACGTGTTACCTTAACCTTGCCGCTGTTGTTGAACCATTGGATGTAGTAAGGATGTGGATGTGGTCTTGTGGTGAGAGAAAGCTTCTCCACCATATCCATGCTAGCCAAGTTGTTGCAGCTCCTCCATCTATGATGACGCTGAATAGAACGCTCCTTCACAACTCCCTTTGTATGGAACAAGTTATGCCTCTGATTTTGCTCAGCTTGTGTAACCTGCACACTCAAAACACGTTGAGCAACTAAACATTCATACCTGTCAAGATCTTCAAAGCAGCCATGTAGTGCGCCTCAAAATCAGAATCATCTCCACCGTGTTCTTCATGTGTAATAAGAGCCAAAGTCTCTTCATCATAGTCACTAGCGACTCATACCCACCATCCTCAAGAGCAATCATCACACGCTGAGATTGGCATTCTCTCATAAAATGTCCTCTTCCCTTACAACGACGACAAATAATATCACTTGTGTGCCCTGTTGACGCCATGGAAGAAGAAGAGCTCTGTAGGCCCAGCAGTGTACTCTTGGCGATAGTGGTGGTTGTGCCTGCTTTCTTGTATCACGGTTGGAGGTGGCAGCCGACGGAGGTGCCGTGTAGTAGAACGTGTGGAAGTAGATGATGCACGTGGTGTCCATGATGAAGGTCGACCTGCAGAAAAGTTAGTCCGCGCCAAGGCCTGCCGATCCCTGACTTCACGCTCAGCTTTACAAGCAAGATGGAATAATCGAGTGATATTATTATCCTTGTACTCTAGAATGGTCTGAATCTCTATTTAATCCACCCGAAAACGTGCAAGCATAGCTTCATTCTCCTCAACAATACCACATCTAATCAAGCCAGTTTGTAATTCCCGATAATATTCTTCACCGAATTTTTCCTTGTCTTAAGCGCTGCAATTTTTGAAGTAATTCACGCTGATAATATGGTGGAACCCAACGAGTACGCATAGCAGTTTTCAAAGCAGCCCAAGTAGCTGGAACAGGATATAATCTACAATGTTCGACCACCAAACACATGCAAAGCTAGTGAAAGCACAAACACAGCAGCAGAACACGCTCTCCTCGTGATATTGTAAACATGTAAATCGTTGTTCAGTTTCTAACTCCCAAGTAAGATATATATCAGAACATATCTACCCTCAAATGGTGGAATATTCAATTTCAGTTTAGGGAGATGGTCATGATCTCGCACTCAAGGGGAGCCCAACATTGCCATTATTTGCATGTGGACGACCTGGTGGTTGTGGTGCTGGTGGTTGCACGTAGTTCGATGTTGATCAACCTCATCCTCGTAAGCTCTCACATAATCATCCTCCCCACCGCAGCAGCAGGAGCCATGTATATCAACAAGAGCACCAGCAGCTTGGCCAGCTGAAGAGGGACACGGAAGCTCGGCGGAGGGCTGTTTCGCGATGTGGAGGTAGTCCATGTTGTTGTAGTAGAGGTGCGTTAGGTGCAGCCGGTGGTGGTGGTTGTAGACGCGCGAGCAATTCATTAAACTTGTTATCGAGCTTTGTTTCGAACGCCTTCTCAATGCCATCTATCTTCTCCATGGTCTCTTCAAATCTATTTAGCACATCGTCCACCTGCCCACTCATCATTTGTTGAAACTTATCATGTAGCGCTTTGTTTGTCATGTTCTCCCGGCCAGCCTCGCTGGCTTGTGATCCTGCCATGGTTAGCAAAGAAAGAAACACACAAGAATATGATTCACAGACTACTAGGAAGTGGTGGTGGTGGTGTGGTGGATATCACAACCGTCAAGCAAATCTCAAATTCTTACCAGTTCTTACCCAAAGAAGAAAGGTGATCGGCAACCGATGTAGTCAAAACTCTCAAAGCTTGGATAGAGCGATTACTGTGGAGAGTCAAACGCACGATGTAGATGTATGTGGAGCTGGGAAGGCTTATAATATGGTAGCAAAAGGATCAGCAATAATCAATTCAGAGATGCAAAGTTGAATAAACGCCAACGATTAGATCTTGGTTGGTCCTAGGCTAGACCGTGCTAGAGACGCGAGCCTAGAACACTAACAAAATCACGACGCTGCACGGAAACAACGGAAAAGCACACTGAATATATTTTTTCGCTTTTTTTTTTGCTGCTTTTTTTTTTATGCTTTTTTTTTTGCAAAAATCACTATAATGGCGAGTGTCTCAAAACTATTCCGAGGTCAAACCGACAGATGGGCACGAATTTTTTCGACCAAATTTTTTTTTTCGACTGCCCGGACCCTAAAACTGAAATGGGTCAAAAAACTTTCTATAACGGCGATGTCTCAATACGCTTAGAAACACCTAAAATAGGATAGCCGAAAAATTTTCGACAAGTGCGTTTGAAAATTTTGGGCCTAAACGAGGGTGGTTTCAGACTTTTTTTTTCCAAAACCTACTCCGGCAAGGAAACACAAATCGGAAACTAGATGGATCTCGAAAACAAACCTAATATGCAAGGAACTCGGATTGGTGGTGGATATATGGTGGTGGTATATGGCAACGGTGGTGGTAGCGGTGGTAGTATATGGATATGGATCGGTGGTGGTATATGGACACGGATTGGTGGTAGGGCGATGATGATGGTGCGGTGGTGGCGTGACAACTTATGACCAGAACTCGAAACTCTAAAAGACTAGACGCTAAGACCAGCAACTAGACACGACGATGCAACTGCAAATTCAACAAAGCAAAACCCTAAAAAGATTATGCAAAGGCTCAGATTGGTTCGGATATGATGAACTAACCCTAATTTTTTTTGTGGCTTTTTCGTGGACTATAGGTATGAAGAATGACTCGATCTAAACTACGGAAAACTGTAAAATCTCACCGAGC
Organism: Aegilops longissima; assembly: GCA_021605205.1. Classification (NCBI taxonomy): domain Eukaryota; kingdom Viridiplantae; phylum Streptophyta; class Magnoliopsida; order Poales; family Poaceae; genus Aegilops; species Aegilops longissima. The sequence continues at coordinate 101,144 of JAHIAM010001537.1, forward strand.
AACCCGGAAATCTGATACCACTTGATAGAGGCAAAGGTGTCCCGCTTTCGATGAGATGTTGGTTTTCGCTTTGGAGGAAGTCGACTTTGACGATCCGACTATTTAACGGCGAGGACGCCGCGCCTTTAGCAATCGCTAAACCAACTCCGAGAGGTTATTGACCCGCCGGAGCACGATCAACCTGCCCACGAGGGTCTGCTTCGCGAGCAAACGAAGAACAAGCAAGAAACTGAGATTGCAATCTGGATATTGCGAATATAAGATGAAAGCTTTATTGCTCAAGATGGGGTTCTGTGGACGCTTTGTCTAGTCGTTGAACACAAACGGCACGCGAAGTTGCAGCTATGGCTAACTTTTAATCTAAACAAAACCCAAGGTCTAAACGGTGCCCTAAGGGCTGTATATATGGAGGAAGAGGGGGAATTTCGTGGCCCTTGGTGGAGGGGTCCAAATCAACCCTATCTCTTGTTTCCCACACATACGGACTCTAAAAATAGCCTATACTTGTGTATTTCGAAATTACAAGGGCCTGGCCCACTAATAAGGTGACGAGCACCTAGAATAGCCTCGTGACGACATTTATGAAGTAGCATCTTGTATATTTCGTCCAAGGCTTCATGCACCCATTATGGTGGCTTCAAAGTCCTGAAATCATCACTTGTAACTCCGTTTGTTCCTCTATGCATGGCATTATCTCCATGCTTGTTCTTGCTCCAATGTCCATCCTTCTCCAAGCTAGGGCCTTCATTTGTAAGCAAAACAAATGTATCCAATTTAGGCAGCATCATATTCTCATGAACATTAGAATCATTACCAAGAAACGAAAGTACCGATAATTTAATTGGCGGCATGAGCTCTAGTAATTGGTCCAGTATATGTAGCAGTAGGGGCTGTGGGTGTAACAATGGTATTGATGTCCTCATCAACTTGAGCCAGAGAAGGTGTCGTCAGAGTGTCGACTTGAGTGGCTCCGTCTTGAGTAGGAAGAAGTTGAAGGAGGCCGGTTGACCAACAAAGCACGGATCTCTTCCATTCTTGCATCATTCTCTTGCTTGTGCGCCACGAGCTTGTTGTCAAGTAGTCCTGTATGTTGCTCTTGAGAGTCGCAAGTCGGTGGCGTAGGTTGTCGATGTGGTCGCTCATTGGTTGTTGCTCTTGATGTTTATGCCTACAGTACCAAAGAGGTGGCTTTTGGTGACTAATGATGACATGTCGTCGCCTTGCTCGATGAAGAGTGGGTTGGTAGAGGTACTTGGCCTATCCATCATATGAAAGTGGTGGTGAGTAGGAAAATGAGAGAACAAAACCAAAGTTACCTTTTCCAAAGATTGTGGAGGCAACAAGTACGATCCAACGTGATGTTACAATAGGGGAATTGGTACCGGGAAATGTTTCTCACACCTAGAAGTAAATGGTCTATGGAGGAACTCGGTTAGAATGGTGGCAAAAATTTCAAGCAAATGTTACTCAAGATATCGATAAAGTTGAGAAGATTCACAAGTGGCAAGTAAGACAAATAGATCAAACCCAATGATATCACTAGGAACACACACACGAAAGATAAATGGGATCCGCACAACCAAGGGGTGAGCTCAAATGTGCAACCACGGAAAATGCTCTTGTTGTGCGAATACTAGAGAGACACTAGCTCCATTGCACTAATGGGCTAGATACACTAGTGCACCAACCTAATAGAGAAACCGGTCGTCTCACAATCCCAAGTATGCTTATGTATGTAATGACCAAGATGATGCACGTATGCTAAGAGGCTCGATGCTATTGTTTATAAGCTCTTTGCTTCTCTTCTCTTTGGCTTAAAAGCTTTTTTGTTTTGACTATGCCACGAAGCTTGATGTACGAGCCACACAACGAGGTAACAAGTATCAAATGCACGGGATGGATGGAACACTAAATGGTGCACTAAGGCGTGGCCCAGTGATGCGGAGCATCCCATGTTCATCCCCATGTACACTCCATCTACTCTCCAAGCCCCAAGGATACATAAGATGAGACCTCGACTATGCGCCATTGGACCTAAGGTGAACTCGCTCCTTTCCGAATCTTCCCTTTCCGCATGGAAGACATGGATGCTACTTCAAGCGCGGACCTTGTGCATACTCAGTACACCCAAGGAGACCATGGAGAGCCCAAGGACCAAGGCCAAGCATGCGCTGAAGCATGGAAGAGGAGAAGGAAGAAGAGCCAGATGTTACAGCCCCTGACATCCGCCCTTCCCAAGAAGCTCGGACATCCGCCCCAGCCCCGACATCCGACGTCCATCACAAAGAGTCAAGAAGACTACATGTAGGTCGGACATCCGCCCCAGTGCCCCGGACATCCGCCTCCCACGGCACCGGATATCCGCCACTCACCCGAAATCCGCGCCCCGACCGAATCGCCAAACCAGACTTCGCCAGCCCGGACATCCGCTTCTAGCCCGGACATCCGGCTGCCTCTCGAAAGCCTTGACATCCGCCCGACGCCTGGATATCCGCCTCCCTCGTCATGCAAGAAGGCATCCGGACTTGTCCTTGTACCCTTCGCCTCGAGACTATATATACTCCATCCCGATGCGGAGCATCCCACGCTCATCCCCATGTACACTCCATCTACTCTCCAAGCCCCAAGGATACATAAGATGAGACCTCGACTTTGCGCCATTGGACCTAAGGTGAACTCGCTTCCTTTCCGAATGTTCCCTTCCGCATGTAAGACATGGATGTTACTTCAAGAGCGGACCTTGTGCATACTCAGTACACCCGAGGAGACCATGGAGAGCCCAAGGACCAAGGCAAGCTGCAAGCGCTGAACCGAACGAAGGAGAAGGAGAAAGAAGACTCAGGTATGAGCGGTATTATCGCAACACCAAGCGGTACTACCGCTTAAAGGCCCCGAGCGGTACTATCTGGCTTCAGAAGCGGTATTATCGCTAACCAGCGGTATTACCGCCCCCATCGCCGCCGCCACTACCGCCAACCCGACAAGTACTAGTGTTCAGACTATCCGGGCCCCAGATTATCGGCCAGCCCAAGCGGCACTATCGCTTGAGCGGTACTACCGCCTTTGCCTAAGATTACCGCTTGCATCGCAGAGTCGGGCCAGAGGCCCATGTATCCCTCCTCACTTACCCCTTCGTGGACATATGCTATATAAACTCCCCACCTCCTCCTAGCTAGGGTTAGCTTTGGATTTGCTCATATTTCGTGTGAGAGTTTTGCTCATCCATTTGGCTACTTCTCCTTCGAGATCAGGACCTCTACGGAGAAGATCCCCAAGCGGATTCAAGACCCTCCTAGGGTGGACCCCATCAAGACCTCCTCATGGAGAAGAACGGCTACCCTTGTATCTTTCCTTTGTTGATCTCGGATCTTGTATCACTTTATGCATTCGATAATCTAGCACTTGTGTTATCGCTTTCTTGTCGGTTGAGTGATCTCTCTCGCTCTCCTCGTGTTTTCCCTCGTGTTCTTCCGCCGCTCTTCGTGTTCGTCAGAGGATTCTCTCCAAGCGTGAAAGATCGTCCACGTAGGGTTCCGCCCTACATCATCTATGGTATCATGAGCCACGTTGATCACGTTTTGGAGCCCCTACCCCTCTTTTTCTAGCTTGATTTTGTTGATTTCGTCCTAAATCCGAAAATCCCCACCAAAAATAGCCCCAATTTTTTTTGTGATTTGTTAGTTTTGATGATGTTTTGTTGATTTTGATCCGTGGATTTGCTTGGTTTCAAGTGGATCCAGCATTCCCCAAGTTTCCCATCTTTCCTCCACGAAATCTCTCCAATTTTGACCCCAAATCATCCATTTCCGCCCCAAAATCGCTACCCTATCCGGATTTGCGAAAATCCCGACACGAAGCGGTACTATCGCTTCTTCCAAGCGGTACTACCGCTTAGCACCTCCAAGCGGTACTACCGCCTTCCAAGCGGCACTACCGCCTCCCAGAGCCAGTTTTTATGAAAAAACTCGACACGAGCGGTACTATCATTGCTCCAAGCGGTATTATCACTTACGAAGCGGTACTATCGCCTCCCGAGCGGTACTACCGCCCTACCCAGTTTCAGTTTTTTCCGCTTCACCGCTTCGCCATAACTAATTCATCCGAGTCCGATTTTGACGTTTTTAGCTCGCTTCAAGCTATTGACACCCCCTTCACATAAAAATACTACCACCACCATTTGACTCCATCAAATTTTCGGAACTTTGGCATCTTTGCCTAGGGCTTCCACCACATCCTCCGTGATAACCACCACCGACTTCCGCAACCTAGCCAATTTTGTTCCCTTGCATTTGAGGTTGTTTGAGTTGTGATTCGAGTCTCCTAAGGTGTTTAGGCTACTTAGGACGGTTGCATCTTCATCAACCACCACCACCACCATAACTTCCGATAGGCTTGACCAACATACACTTCCACCCCAACTTAACCCAATCTTGTTGTGTTGAGAGTTGTGTCTCCTAAGGTGTTTTGCCACTTAGGGACCGTGCTACCAACTCCGACACCGTGTATAGCCCATCATTCCACTTCCACATTGCCAAGTGCAAACCACCACCGCATTCCCGCTACCACCATTTGACATTTGTCATTTGAGATTTTGAGTTCGCGGTTTTCCGCTTCCTAAGGTGTTTCGCCACTTAGGGACGAAGTTTCCATCATCTTGGTATCTACATCAAGAACACCGCCACTCATCATCGCAAAGGACGGTAACCTCGATTTACACCATTGTATATTCCCTTGCAAATTGCATTGATAACCCCTAGCCCATTTTATGCTATTTGCCTATCGAGACTAGCCATTTGAGTATTGCCGCAACGTTATTTGTGCACATTAGTGATCATACCTTCCATTACATACCATACCATATCATATTGGTATCATATCATCCATTGTGTCTCAAGTTTGTTCCTCAGATACACACAATTGCTATCTTGGTTTGTGCATTGTGCAAAGTGGCCATAGAGAAAAAAAGAAATAAAGCTTTTAAGCAAAAGAGAGAAAGAGAGCAAAAAGCTTGTAAGCAATCGCCATAGCATCAAACAACATTGCATATAAGATTGTCATATCCGATCATCTTGGATCATCTTGAGAGAAACACCGGAACCATACATACATAGCATATTTGGGATAGAAGTTTATCCATTTTGCATCTTATAGGTTGTGCACAAGTGTCGATCCGCCTATTGAGCAATCGTTAGCTGCTCTCTTGAGTTGTGCAACACGAGCGTTTTCCGTGGATTCCACATTTTGTGCTCATTCCTTGGTTGCACGACCCCATTTATCTATCCGTGTGTGTTTCGTGTGCCATTCTTTGCTATTGGTCCATTTGTTTCACTTATGAATTTGTGAATCTCTTTCAACATTATTGACTCTTGCTAACATTTTGCATTAAATTTTTGTGCCACTATCCTCACCGAGCTCCTCCATAAGCTTTACTTGTGTAGGTGTGAGAACCGATAAGGATCGGTACCAATAGTGCTATTTCATTGTCCGTGATTTGAGTGAACTTGATTCATTGTCAACATCGGTCAAGGTACATTGGTATAAGTTCTTCTTTCTCCCACTCATATTTGCTCGAGTCTTGTGATGGATAGGCAAGGCATTTCATCTCCGGTCTTCGACAACAACGACGGCGTGAACAACTACATCACCAAAGCATCTCTTCGATCTACAACGACAAGTGCAAAGCACACAATCAAGATTGCGAGAGCGATCGAGAACATCTCCATCGACATTCATCACTCCCAAGCAAGGAGAAGGGACTACTCGACAAGAAGCTTGCCGCACATAAAGAGGAGCAAGATGCAAGGATGGAGGAGATTCGGCCTTGATCAAGTCTTCTTCCCTTCGTCATCTTCAAGGCGGCGACGCTCAAGCCACAAGTCTTCGGAGCGCCCAAGCGATGCAAGCGCAAATCGCCCTCGCCCACATCTACATGGCGACCACCATCACATTCGTGATCAACATCGCCATGAAGGGCAAGTCACCTCCAAGCATCATGTGCACGACGACCATTTAACGACATCTACTACGAGCTCAAGCACGACAACGACATCATCATCATGAAGATGCTCCACAAGCGCAAATGCACGAGTCCCAACAAGCCCTACTTCATGCCAAGTCGAAGCTTCATAAGCACAAGAGAAGACCGCGAGACGAGCAGCACCAAGACGGCGCTACGGCTACATCAACCACTTCGCATCTTCGCCAAGTGTTCTCAAGGCATCTTCGCTTTTGATGTACGCAGATCTTCGCCACTTCCCACGTACGCCTACATCGACTTCATCAAGTCCAAGGCGACTACCACGAGCGAGGGCGACACTTCCATCTTCGAAGCCCTCAAGGAAGATGGCCGAGCATGGGAAACTCCTTCGTCATGGAGACGAGCTATGAGGTGCCACATCATATGGGCCTCCAACACCAAGACGGTGACAAGACGGTCGAGCAAGGGCCATCCCTTCGACCACGGGCGACGAGCGAACCTCTTCAACAACATGAAGACGACGCCCACATTGGACTCATACTCCGAGTCAAGCTACGCGACCGCAAGCATGGAGACATTTGCACCTACATCTCTCCCAAGAACCACATATGTCGAGACGCCCCAATTGCCATGTGAGGAGAGCCACCGCCCCATGAGTGACATGAGTGACTCCACCATACGTGACATTGAGAGCATTTCCTATGAGAGGATGAGTGTGACCACCACTAGCCCCACACATGAGAGCATGCCACACATCCTATGTGAGGTTGAGCGCCATTTGAGTGACTCCACCCACCATACGAGTGAGAGCATCCTTGAGGGAGTGAGTGAGCCACAACACTTAGTGAGTGAGGTAGTTGACACGGCACATGAGGTCACTATCATTTCTAACGACTTAACCTCTACTCCTAGTGTGTTTTCTTCTTTAGTGCTAGGTCTCCTACATGACGACATGCCTATCCTCGACGAGTCCATCCCTACATTGGAGACGACGATGGCCATGGTGGATGATGATGCACCCCCCACATGGTTCCATCAAGATGAAGATGACAACGAGACGATCTTCAACACCTCACCTACAACTCATGAGCGACCTTCCAAAGGTAACATAGGTGATGGTACTTCTCTTGTCCCACTAGTGGACAATCTTGACATTGATTGCTTCCATGATGTCGACCCACCTATTACCATGCTTCATGCTAGTGAAACTTCTTCATGCCTTGACTTACCTATTTATGATGAATATGATGATGAGCATGTTGAGTTGCCTAGTTGTGATGCCATGCTCCATAGGATATCATGTGAAAATTGATTGGTCACTTCATGTTTGACAATCCATTGAATTTGTCATATGCTATGAGTGAGATCTCCCATATTGCTTCATTTCAATCTCAACATAGTAACTATGCATGCCCCATTAAAATAAATCCCATTTGCACTTATGGCATAGATGACTTAGATGATGGTCATTGGCTTTTGCTTCTCTTGTGATGATATTGCCATGCTTCCTTTACATGATTTATGCAATTCATCTACTATTCCATGCCATGCTCACAATGTTCCAAATATGCATTGTTGTGGATGTTGTCAATATTCTCCACGTGATGTTTCTACTCTTGCTCATGAGGAGACCCCATAGTTTCCTCATACATGTTTGGAGATTTTGATTCATCCCATCCTTTGCATGATTTCCATGATTATGTGAACTATATGCATTCCATGAATAACAATGCTCTAGATATTGCTCACGATGCATTACACAATTTGAGTCTCCATTATGCTATACATAACAACAAACCTATCATGATGGATGACATGTTTCTATATCACGATCTCATTTATTTGAGCATTGATATTTTGTGCTAACAAACACACGCACGTATGCATCATGATGGATGATGCGACATCTACCACGCACACACAATTTTTCCTTTGTCTTTGTTTTGTGTAGGTATCGACGATACTCGCCAACATCTCAATCCCATGAGTTGATTTAAACGAGCTCTTGAGAGCAACGATGCTTTGGGATCCCGTGGACTATCCTTACCACTGCTCCGCTCAAGCAAGGACTACGCGATCTCTTCTACTTGGCTCTCACACGGCTATGGGCTATTTACCACTTGCCACCTTATGCTCATTTTACTGTGTTCACTTTGCATGTTATGCTTGCTTCTATGCCTTTGCCATGCAATTGTGACCCTTGCTTGCATTTACCCATGTTTTATCATTATGCTACTTCTATGTGTATTTGCATGCTTGGTGGAGATCCTTGTTGCTATTGCCATGTTTATCATGTGCCGCATGCTATTGATGCTATTTTGCTCATATCTTGCTTTCATGCTTGTGCTATGACATGTGAATTATTCATGCCCACTATTTGCACACATGACATGCTTACCATGATCCCTTCTAGTACGTTGCATCTTCGCACTACTAGCTTGCTTGACTTGATCGCTATGATTTCTTACTATGTTGCATCACCCATGTTCCTCTATCACTTGCTTTCTTGGGTTGATGACATATATGTTCATGCCTCTCACATGATATATCTTGTTTATTGTCGCTGCCTCCTATAGTTGCCTATGCTTCATGATCTTGGAGACTTGGACACTTCACTTGTGATGCATGCTTGTTTACTTGAGCCTATTGTATTTGGTTGTTCTCGCATCATATGCCTCCATACTATGAAATGCTCCCTTGTACTTTCTTATGATGAGCATGATGCATACACTTGTTGGGTATCTTACCACCTAATGATAGGTTTTGCACTTCCCTAACCTCATTTGTTTTTCCGAGTGTTTGTCATGTTCTTTCGCTTTTGAAGGATTCACAAGGCATTACCGCATGAGACATATTGGTTACGTGAAGGCATACATGATGTGCGACACCAACATTTTCGACATCCTCATAAAGGTGAACTCCTTCTTCTTGAGCCATCCTCAAGTTTGCATATTGATGGGTCATTCTTTCATTGTTGTTTCCTTCTTATTGTCCACATGATACATCTATTGGATGGAGGATCGACATTGAGATTGGCTCTATGGACCTTTACTTTGAGGAGCGCCTGACTTATGGGATGCACCTTCGGAATTCCACTCATGCCACGACATCGAGCATTGGTACACCACCATCTCCATATTTGTTGATTGTGCTCATACATGTCATGCTCGATGGATATATCATTCTCACCACAAGTTTGCACCCTATGCATGGATTGACACACATTATGATTGCCTTGTTGCATCTTGTATTCCCATGTCATCCATGATATATGAGCTTGTGCTTTTTCTTAGCAAATTTGTTGTGATCTTTCTTGATGGCATCTTCATAAATAATGATCACATTGCCTATCATCAATTGCATGATATCATACACATGTTGAGCATCCATTGCCATATTCATGCTATTGATAAACCGCTCTCTATGACATCATTTTACACAATGGTAGAATTTGTCGCTTTGTGCACCATGCTTTGGTTCCCATGAATGCTTTACATGTCATTTTACATCATTTGGATAAGCATCTCATGCTTTGTCATGAACAATCTTGCCGCACGGACTCATTCTTACATGATGGACACTTTGTGTGCGCTTAACCATTGTATTTCCGAGTGTCGCTTGTGTTTGCTCTCTTTGCGTGTCTACCATCCCGACGACACCGTGGACTACTTGGATTGCGCCATGTCTTCAACTTCGTCCAACTACAAGTCCGCTTCACGACAACCGCTTCCATGGTGATGAGGATCACGATCCGAGGTCGGATCTTTCCCAAGGGAGGGGAGATGATGCGAGCATCCCACGCTCATCCCCATGTACACTCCATCTACTCTCCAAGCCCCAAGGATACATAAGATGAGACCTCGACTTTGCGCCATTGGACCTAAGGTGAACTCGCCCTTTCCTAATCTTCCTTTCCGCATGTAAGACATGGATGTTACTTCAAGAGCGGACCTTGTGCATACTCAGTACACCCGAGGAGACCATGGAGAGCCCAAGGACCAAGGCCAAGCGCTGAACCGAACGAAGGAGAAGGAGAAAGAAGACCTGTATGAAGCGGTACTACCGCCAACACCAAGCGGTACTACCGCTTAAAGGCCCCGAGCGGTACTATCGCTTCAGAAGCGGTATTATCGCTTAACCAGCGGTATTATCACGCTTCACCGCCGCCGCCACTACCGCCAACCCGACAAGTACTAGTGTTCGTGACTATCCGGCCCCGCAGATTATCTGGCCAGCCCAAGCGGCACTACAGCTTGAGCGGTACTACCGCCTTTGCCTGCAGATTACCGCCTCGCTTATCGCAGAGTCGGGCCAGAGGCCCATGTATCCCTCCTCACTTACCCCTTCGTGGACATATGCTATATAAACTCCCCACCTCCTCCTAGCTAGGGTTAGCTTTGGATTTGCTCATATTTCGTGTGAGAGCCTTTGCTCATCCACTTGGCTACTTCTCCTTCGAGATCAGGACCTCTACGGAGAAGATCCCCAAGCGGATTCAAGACCCTCCTAGGGTGGACCCCATCAAGACTCTCCTCATGGAGAAGAACGGCTACCCTTGTATCTTTCCTTTGTTGATCTCGGATCTTGTATCACTTTATGCATTCGATAATCTAGCACTTGTGTGATCGCTTTCTTGTCGGTTGAGTGATCTCTCTCGCTCTCCTCGTGTTTTCCCTCGTGTTCTTCCGCCGCTCTTCGTGGTTCGCCGAGGGATTCTCTCCAAGCGTGAAAGATCGCCCACGAGGGTTCCGCCTACATCACATCCCCTTCCTCTTTTAGGTTAGCGTTGATTTAGCTCATAGATAGAGTCAGACATCCATACCGGATCTACTCCATGAGAGAGACCGAGGCCCTCTTCGGAGAAGATCCACCTTGGATTCAAGACCTCCTTTGCGGAGAAGACCATCATCAAGACCTCTCACGGAGAAGAACGGCTACCGCTTGTATCGCCTTTGTTGACCTTGAATCATGTATCTCCTTTGTATTCTTTGATCTAGCATTTGTGTGACCGATTCCTTGTTGGTTGAGTGTTTTCCTCGCTCCTCCCCGTGATTTCCTCGTGTTCTTCCGCTGCTCATCGTGATTCCCCTGTAGGATCCGCCCAACGTGAAAGATCGCCCACGAGGGTTCCGCCTACATCATCTATGGATCGAGCTTAGGTTGATCACGCTTTTGGAGCCCCTACCCTCTTTTTCTAGCTTGATTTTGTTGATTTCGCCCTAAATCCGAAAATCCCCACCAAAAATAGCCCCAAATTTTTTGTGATTTGTTAGTTTTGATGATGTTTTGTTGATTTTGATCCATGGATTTGCTTGGTTTCGAGTGGATCTAGCATTTCCCAAGTTTCCCACTTTCCATCCACGAAATCTCTCCAATTTTGACCTTCAAATCATCAATTTCCGCCCCAATTCAGAACTTCCGCCCCAAACGAGATCGGATCCGTCGGGCCGACATCCGCCTCAGCCGCCATCCGCCATCCGCCGACATCCGCCCCAAGCCGGACATCCGGCCCTGAGCATCAAACCGCCGATTCTCGACATTCACCCCGGAAATCCGGCCCCACCCCGGATATCCGGCCTCGAACTTCAGTTTTTCCGTTTCACCGCTTTGTCCATAACTAATTCATCCGAGTCCGATTTTGACGTTTTAGCTCGCTTGGAAGCTATTGACATCCCCTTCCCATAAAAATACTTCCACCATTATTTGACTCCATCAAATTTTTGAAAATTTGACAAGTTTGCCTAGGCCTTCCATCATATCACCCGTGATAGCCACCTCCGACTTCCGCAACCTAACCCATTTTGTTCCCCATAGCATTAGTGGTTGCTTGAGTAGTGATTCGAGTCTCCTAAGGTGTTTCGCCACTTAGGGACGATTGCTTCTTCATCAACCACCACCACCACTTCCACATAACCTTGCCCACCATACACTTCCGACAACCCAACTTAACCCAATTGTTGATTGAGCTTTTTCGAGTTGTGGCTTGTGTCTCCTAAGGTGTTTCGCCACTTAGGGACGGCAACTTCAACTCCGACACGTATAGCCCATCATTCCACTTCCGCATTGCCAAGTGCAAACCACCACCGCTTCCGCTACCACCATTTGACATTTGTCATTTCAGATTTTGAGTTCATGTTTTTCCGCTTCCTAAGGTGTTTCGCCACTTAGGAACGAGTCTCCATCATCTTGGTATCTACATCAAGAACACCGCTACTCATCATCGCCGGACGGTAACCTCCATATCATCTTGGTATCGTGGTATCCTCCATTGTATATTCCCTTGCCATTCCATTGTTAACCCCTTAGCCTTACTTTTATGCTATTTGCCTATCGAGACTAGCCATTTGAGTATTGCCGCAACGTTACTTGTGCACATTAGTGATCATACCTTCCATTACATACCATACCATATCATATTGGTATCATATCATCCATTGTGTCTCAAGTTTGTTCCCGCATACACACAATTGCTATCTTGGTTTGTGCATTGTGCAAAGTGGCCATAGAAAAAAAAAGAAAAAAAAAGAAATAAAAAAGAAATAAAGCTTTTAAGCAAAAGAAAGAGAGCAAAGAGCTTGTAAGCAAGTGCCATAGCATCATACCATATTGCATATAAGATTGTCATATCCGATCATCTTGGATCATCTTGAGAGAAACACCGAACCATACATACATAGCATACTTGGGATAGAAGTTTATCCATTTTGCATCTTATAGGTTGTGCACAAGTGTCGATCCGCCTATTGAGCAATCGTATAGCTGCCTCTCTTGAGTTGTGCAACACGAAGCGCTTTTCCGTGGATTCCACATTTTGTGCTCATTCCTTGGTTGCACGACCCCATTTATCTATCCGTGTGTGTGTTTCCGTGCCATTATTTGCTATTGGTCCATTTGTTTCACTTGCGAATTTGTGAATCTCTTTCAACATTATTGACTCTTGCTAACATTTTGCATTAAATTTTTGTGCCACTATCCTCACCGAGCTCCTCCATAAGCTTTATTTGTGTAGGTGTGAGAACCGACAAGGATTGGTACCAATAGTGCTATTTCATTGTCCGCATTTGAGTGAACCGACAAGGCATTTCATCTCCGGTCTTCGACAACAACGACGGCGTGAACAACTACATCACCAAAGCGCCTCTCTTCGATCCATAACGATAAGTGCAAGGCACACAATCAAGATTGCGAGAGCGATCGAGAACATCTCCATCGACATTCATCACTTCAAGCAAGGAGAAGGGACTACTTCGACAAGAAGCTTGCCGCACATAAAGAGGAGCAAGATGCAAGGATGGAGGAGATTTGGGCCTTGATCAAGTCTTCTTCCCCTTCGTCATCTTCAAGGCGGCGACATTCAAGCCACAAGTCTTCGGAGCGCGCAAACGACGCAAGTGCACATCGTCCTCGCCCACATCTACATGGCGACCACCATCACGTTCGTGATCAACATCGTCATGAAGAGCAAGTCACCTCCAAGCATCATGTGCATGACGATGACGAACGACATCTACTACGAGCTCAAGCACGACAACGACATCATCATCATGAAGATGCTCCACAAGCGCAAATGCACAAGTCCCAAGAAGCCCTACTTCACGCCAAGTCAAGCTTCACAAGCACAAGAGAAGACCGCGAGACGAGCACCAAGCAAGACGACGCCACGGCTACATCAACCACTTCGCATCTTCGCCAAGTGTTCTCAAGGCATCTTCGCTTTGGACGACGCATCTTCGCCTACTTCCCACTTAGCACGCCTACAACAACTTCTTGATGAGGACATCAATACTATTGTTACACCCACATCCCCATCGCTACATATATCGGACCAATTACTAGAGCTCGACGCCAATTAAATTATCGTACTTTCGCTTTCTTGGTAATGATTCTAATGTTCATGAGAATATGATGCTGCCTTAAATTGGATACATTTGTTTTGCTTACAAATGAAGGCCCTAGCTTGGAGAAGGATGGACATTGAGCAAGAACAAGCATGGAGATAATGCCATGCGCAAGGGGAACAAGAACGGAGTTACAAGTGATGATTTCAGGACTTTGAAGCCACCATAATGGGTGCATGAAGCCTTGGACGAAATATACAAGATGCTACTTCATAAATGTCGTCCCGAGGCTATTCTAGGTGCTGCGTCACCTTATTAGTGGGCCAGGCCCATGTAATTTCGAAATACTTAAGTATAGGCTGTTTTAGAGTCCGTATGTGGGGAAACAAGAGTTAGGGTTGATTTCGACCCTCCACCAAGGGCCACGAAATTTCTCTTGATGCGGAGCAGCCTCACTCATCCCCACGGACGCGCCTACATCTCCTCAACACCACCGGACCCATGACAAGAGCCCGAGCTAAGGCTATTGAAGATAAGGTGAACTCGCCCTATCCGAACTTCTTATTTCTACCCGTGAGACATGGCTACTACCTCATTCGAAACTCTATGCGTGATCAGTACATGGAGGCTAACCAAGGATCTACTACTTGCAAGAGCCAAGACGGTGATAGAGGCAAAGGTGTCCTGCCTTTCGATGAGATGTTGGTTTTCGCTTTGGAGGAAGTCGACTTTGACGATCCGACCATTTAACGCAGCGAGGACGCCGCGCTTAGCAATCGCTAAACCAACTCCGAGAGGTTATTGACCACGCCGGAGCACGCATCAACTCGACCACGAGGGTCTGCTTCTCGCGAGCAAACGAAGAACAAGCAAGAAACTAAGATTGCAATCTGGATATTGCTAATATAAGATGAAAGCTTTATTGATCAAGGTGGGGTTCTGTGGACGCTTTGTCCGGTCGTTGAACACAAACGGCACGCCAAGTTGCAGCTATGGCTAACTTTTAATCTAAACAAAACCTAAGGTCTAAACGGTGCCCTAAGGGCTGTATATATGGAGGAAGAGGGGGAATTTCGTGGCCCTTGGTGGAGGGGTCCAAATCAACCCTATCTCTTGTTTCCCACACATACGGACTCTAAAACAGCCTATACTTAAGTATTTTTGAAATTACATGGCCTGGCTCAATAATAAGGTGACGAGCACCTAGAATAGCCTATGGACGAATATTATGAAGTGGCATCTTGTATATTTCTGTCCAAGGCCTCATGCACTCATTAGGGTGGCTTCAAAGTCCCGAATCATCACTTGTAACTCCGTTTGTTCTCTTATGCATGCCAACATCTCCATGCTTGAACTTGCTCCAAGGTTCATCTTTCTTGTCCATGGTAGGCCCTTCATTTGTAAGCAAAACAAATGTATCCAATTTAGGCAGCATCATATTCTCATGAACATTGGAATCGCTACCAAGAAACTAAAGTACCTGATAATTCAATTGGCGCATGAGCTCTAGTAATTGGTCCAAGATGTATAGCAGCAGGGCTGTGGGTGTAACAATGGTATTGATGTCCTCATCATCCTCCCTTCTTGAAATGAAGTCGCCCTCGACGGAAGCTCATCTTCCTCACCCAAATAAGGCTTCAAATCTGCAATGTTAAAAGTGGACTAACCCCAAAATCTGCAGGCAGCTCAAGTTTATATGCATTATCATTTATTTTCTAACACCTTAAATGGACCAGCAGCACGTGGTATTAGCTTTGATTTATGCAAATTAGGAAACCTATCTCACGCAAATGTAACCAAACAAGATCTCCAGTGCAAAGACAACATGTTTTCTACCCTTATCTCAACAAGTTTATATTTAGCATTCATACACTCAATGTTTTCCTTAGTTATCTCATGCATTTTAAAATCAATTCAGCACGCTCTTTAGCATGAAAATTAACCTTCTCCCAAGATGGAAGAGGCAACAAATCAATAGGTGCACGAGGTAGGAAGCCATACACAATTTCAAAAGGGCACATCTTAGTTGTAGAATGCAATGAACGATTATAAGCAAATTCAATATGAGGCAAGCATTCTTCCCACATTTTCTTATTATTCTTCAAAACAGCCCTAAGCATAGTAGACAATGTTCTATTGACTACTTCAGTTTGTCCATCAGTTTGGGGTGACAAGTAGTACTAAAAAGCAGTTTAGTCCCCAACTTAGCCCATAAACATCTCCAAAAGTGGCTAAGAAATTTAGTATCACGATCTGAAACAATAGTATTTGGCACACCATGCAAGTTTAATAATTTCAATAAAGAACAAATCAGCAACATTAATAAAGATCATCGCTTTTATGACATGGTATAAAGTGTGCCATTTTCGAGAATCTATCCACGACAACAAATATGCTATCCTCCCTTCTTTGTTCGAGGTAAACCTAAAACAAAGTCCATAGATATATCCTCCCAAGGAACACTAGGCACAGCAAAGGCATATATAAACCATGAGGATTGAGTCGTGACTTAGCTTTTTGACATGTAGTGCAGCGAGCAACAAAACGCCAACATCCCGCCTCATCTTTGGCCAAAAGAAATGTGATAGAGGCAAAGGTGTCCTGCCTTTCGATGAGATGTGGTTTTCGCTTTGGAGGAAGTCGACTTTGACGATCCGACTATTTAACGCGGCGAGGACGCCGCTACTTAGCAATCGCTAAACCAACTCCGAGAGGTTATTGACCACACCGAGCACGCATCAACCTGACCACGAGGGTCTGTTTCGCGAGCAAACGAAGAACAAGCAAGAAACTGAGATTGCAATCTGGATATTGCGTAATATAAGATGAAAGCTTTATTGATCAAGGTGGGGTTCTGTGGACGCTTTGTCCGGTCGTTGAACACAAACGGCACGCCAAGTTGCAGCTATGGCGTAACTTTTAATCTAAACAAAACCCAAGGTCTAAACGGTGCCCTAAGGGCTGTATATATGGAGGAAGAGGGGGGGAATTTCGTGGCCCTTGGTGGAGGGGTCCGAAATCAACCCTAACTCTTGTTTCCCACACATACGGACTCTAAAAACAGCCTATACTTAAGTATTTTGAAATTACATGGGCCTGCCCACTAATAAGGTGACGAGCACCTAGAATAGCCTCGACGACATTTATGAAGTAGCATCTTGTATATTTCGTCCAAGGCTTCATGCATCCATTATTGATGTAGGGCGGAACCCTAGGATGACGATCTTTCACGCTTGGAGAGAATCCCTACGAGGAACACGAAGAACGAGCGGAAGAACACGAGGGAAAACACGGGAGAACGAGAGAGAGATCACTCAACCGACAAGAATACGATCACACAAGTGCTAGATTATCAAACACATAGAGTGGCACAAGATTCAAGGACAACAAAGGGTAGGATACAAGGGTAGCCGTTTTCTCCGAGAGGAGGTCTTGAGGGGTCCACCCTAGGAGGGGGTCTTGAACCGCTTGGGGATCTTCTCCGAGAGGTCCTGATCTCAAGGAGAAGTAGCCAAGTGGATGAGCAAAGGCTCACAATCAAATATGAGCAAATCCAAAGCTAACCCTAGAAAGGATGAGGGAAGGTCTATTTATAGTCTAGGACCTCCAAGGGGTAAGTTGGGGCGAACGAGTACATGGGCTCGCCCAAACGCTGCACGCAGCAGTGGCGGTAGTACTGTATTTCATGGCGGTAGTACTCGCTTTCAGCCAGTAGTACCGCCAGGGCGGTAGTACCGCTTTTAGCGGTAGTACCGCTTATCTTGAGCGGTAGTACCGCCCGACGCCTGCTCGATTCCCGGAGTGTGTCGGTTTTATGGAAGTAGGCTTGATGGAGAGCGTAGTACTGCTTGGCTCCCAATGTAGTACCGCTTGGCTTGAGCGGTAGTACCGCCTCACTGGACTCGCAGTTCTTCCTCTTGCTCTTGGTGTCCATCTTGAGCTGTAGCTTCCTAGGTTGGTTCCTTGGTACCTAAGCATGCACAACATTCCGGATTGAGGTAGTAGCCATGTCTCGAGAGGGTCATATGATATTTCACTAAGGAGAGAAGTCACCTTGTCTCGAGAGCTCGAGCTCAGCTCTCGCCATGGGTCCTTTTGGAGCTTGGTAAGGCGATTTGAAGGTCCATGGGATGATCAAGGATGCTCCGCATCATCTCCCCTTGGGAGAGATCCGACTCGGATCAAAAGCTTCATCTCCATGGAAAGGTGC